>CAUYPK010028427.1:0-38913 GCA_963574355.1 Loris lydekkerianus | reverse complement strand
TAAAATCAAATCCCTAAATAAAGAACTTCGCTAAAGGCCATTTTATCCCATGTAGTCTGTTTCTTGACTTAATAATTACAGGAGCGAGTTTACACCCATGGCAAAGCTCCTGTTTGTTCGTGTCTCTGGTCACACAACAGTTTATCTTTTCAAAGATACTATTTATGCACACCACCACACATGCATGATGGGAGACGGAGTTGGACAGATTTATTTGTAAAGTTTTTCAAAAATAATAATATATTTTATTTTCTATTTTACCTTTCTTTTTTATAATTGCGGATACCACTCATGGTCCTTTCTGATGTCCTCTGTTCCTTTTAGCAGCACCATTCCTCTGGAGGGGATTAACAGTTCTCTTTAGCCAATCCCTTAGTGTATGTTGGCAATGAATTTCCTATTTTTGTTTGATTGAAATGTTTTTATGTTGACCTCACTATGAAAGTTACTTTCACTGGTTAGAGTATTCTAGGTTGGAAATGCATTTTCTTTCGGAACTTTAAATATGCCATTTAATTGACTTTGGGCATCTATCATTTCATTGAGAAAGTCAGCTGTAAGTCTGAAAATGGCTCTTTGAGGATAATGTGCTCTTTAGTTTTGGTCATTTTTATGTTTTCTTTTAGTATTTTTATTTTCAGTAATTGTACAATAGTTAGCCTGGATGGTGTGCTTTGAACTTCTACTGGTTGACATCTGCAGCATTTCTTAGTTATAGCTGATATCTTTTATTAGTTTTAGAATATTCATCACTATCTTTTCAGATATAGTTTTATACTTTCTTCTTTCTTAAAGCCTCCAATTAACCATGTCTGTCCCTTTTTATTCTATGCCCCATAGTCCTAATGTTAATTCTTCTTTCAATGTATTTTTGACCTATGTTTGCTCCCTGTGCTGTAATTTGGATATTTTATTTATAGCCTCTTTTTTCTTCCATATCCGATCTGCTGTTAAATTAATTTCTTGAGTTACTAGTTTCAATTATTGAATTTTTTTTTTTTTTTTTACTTCAGGTATTTCCATTTTATTCCTTTTCTGAGATTTTAGATCCTTTACAAAATTTTACATTTTCCTATCTGATTTCTGAATATTATGGAACATCACATTTTTAAAAATCTGGGGCAGGTAACTTAGATAACTGGGCTATCTGTTGATTTGTTTTTCTTAATTTTTATTCTTGGAATGTCTCATTTTGAATATTTGAAGATGAAAAATGTGTATCAAAATTTGTAGAAGCTTTATCATCCTTTTTTAGAGAGGACATACCCTATTCTTTGGGAAGTAGATAGGATGAGAATAAATCATCTAACCCAGTCACAAACTGGGATGACTGGAGACTGAAAAGTATCTTCTTTCGGGTGGCGCCTGTGGCTCAACAGAGTAGGGCGCTGGCCCCATATGCTGGAGGTGGCGGGTTCATTGCAGAACTTAAGATATTAAGATTTTACTGTTATGGTGCTCACTTCCATTTGTCTGTGTTCCCACCAGGACATGGGGACCTTGTGTTCTAGTTGCCTTGGCAAATGCCTTGAGAGCAAATGTGAATTGTACAAGGATGATTTATCACTGAGTTGTTTCTCTCTATCTGGGATCTTGGCTCCTCAATTCCTAACTAGCTCTGCAACTCTTCTTTAGATAGACACTGGTTTATTTTCATGTTTGTTTATATTTATATTTTCCCAGATTTTCTAATTGATTTCAGAAGAAATGTTAGTCCACTACATGTCATTCTATCATAATCAATGATATAAGCCTTCCTTTTAAATTTAATCTCAAAACTTTTAGTTATCATATATTATAGTGCAGATAATTATAATCACAAAAGATAAATACAGCAACTGTAAAAGAGTTTTAGAATAATTAACGTGTGGATTTTTTTTTTTTTTTTCTGTAGAGACAGAGTTTTGCTTTATTGCCCTTGGTAGAGTGCCATGGCGTCACATAGCTCACAGCAACCTCCAACTCCTGGGCTTAGGTGATTCTCTTGCCTCAGCCTCTCAAGTAGTTGGGACGACAGGTGCCCACCACAATGTCTGGCTATATTTTTGTTGCAATTTGGCCGGGGCTGGGTTTGAACCCACCACCCTCAGTATATGGGGCTGGCGTCCTATTCACTGAGGCACATGCCGCTCGATTTTTTGTTGTTGTTGTCAAACAAGTAACATTATTCTTGAAAAATTTCCAAGTCTTTCTCACGAGGAACTAAACAATCATTTTACAGCTATTTGGTATAAAATAATAAATTCTAAATAAGAGCATATTAATTTGACACAAATCACTTTTAATTAAGTTCCAGCTAATAGCTCTTTCTTGAATAGCAGACACATCTTTAACTGAACAAAAAGTACACGCACTATAAGGTAATAGTAATTTGACCTGTTTGTCATTGAGGTGAAAATTTTCAGGCCTCTGATTTTTTAATTAGTCCTCAATTCTCTTACTCAAAATACGTTATAGAAGGATGGGAAAGTGGTATAGTTCACTACTGTCGGTGTTACATTTACCACTGTTATTGCTAAAATTGCCTAATGCTTGATAGAACATGCTTTTTTAAGAAAGATCTTCAGATACATCAAACACTGTATTGTGCCCAGAGCATGTAATTTGAGACATAATTCAAACTTGTGTATGAGACATTGTCTCCGAATTGATCAACAGTATAATTCACCTTATCATTAATATATATGCTTATTGTAACTTGTATAATTTTTCATATAATTGAAAGCAGACCACTCTGTGCCATGTGAATATAATTTTATTTGCATGAGAAATTGAATATTTGTATTTTGTGTTTGTTTGTTTTTAATTTACATTGTAGTTTTAATCTGTGCCAAGGAAATGCAGGAGTAATGAGGGGAATGCTATCTTCCTAGTGCAGACTTGACTGTGATTAGATCCCAGCACAGCATGGTCTCAGCTCCAGCCTGAAGAAGTGAGAGTAATGTTTTCAGTGGCTGGAGAATTTAAGTTTTTTCCCACTTCTTTCCAGTTTAAGATCCTTATACTTACAGTGAGGCCCTAGTGGAGGCTCGATGGAAAATCATTTAAATTTTCTCAGAAGACAGTTAAGAGCTAGATCACCTTCTACTCAGTGTTGGTTGCTCATGTGCCAGAAGGGAGGTCCTCATTTGTCCTGTGGGGTGATACTCTTAACCTGTCCCTAAGCTGGAAGTCTGATACCATAGTTCTCACTGTAGTCCTCCACACTACATCTACTGCCAAAAGAGTCTGTTGTATGGCCAATAAAAAGTACACTATCTCTGAGCTTCAGTAGAATCTAACCTGAAACCAGACTTTCTTTCCAGTGGAACATCTTTACTATGATCTCTAAGATTCATCCATAACTTGTTCCCATTTATTGCTTAGTAGAATCCCATGGTGTGGGTGGATGAACCACAGTTTTTACGTCAGTTGGGATGATGACATGGACACATAGAAAGCATAGTGATCTCACTTTACCCCCAAGCTACGTTCTTACTAAGAGCCTGAGCCTCCATGGCTACATAGAGACTCTTTCCCAGGAAGCTCATGGATTTCATCTAACTGGGAATCCAGGTCCTGGCAAGGGGCTACAGTGGGACCTCAGCCAGTCTCCTGGCACTTCTGGAGGAAGGTGACCAGGAATGCTAGGGGACCATGGTGAGGGAAATTTGGAGCTATCACCTGTACCCGGGACAGTTCTTGAGGAAAGAGGCAATATTGAGGGTCTCTTAACCCCACCCTATGGGATCACCTCATTTCTACACCATGGGTCTATATAAAGCAGATACTTTGGTTCTTAATTCTTTAATTCTTCCTGACTTAAATGTTTTCTCTCTTCTCTACACTTCTCATAGATTTGACAGAAAACCATTGTACTAATTTTCTCTCAGGGGTACTAATGGCCAGGAATACCTCCTCACAGACCTCCCTGGTCTGCTTTAAAGCCTTTCTTGGATAATAACATCAGCAACTTTTCAGTTACCTCCTAAATGGATCTGTCTCTCCAGATGATGAGATGAGGGTGTGTGTGTATTTGTGTAATGTTACTGAGACCTACTGTGTTTGACATACTCTCTACTAAGACCATGTGCTTCTCCAGGCATCAAGATTGGTTATAAACTAAAGAAGAATTCAGGAATCTGAATGACTTTCCCTCATGAAGTGTTCTAGTTGCCCCCCTGTCTTCACTTTGTGCCATTTCTATCGGCCACAATGCTCTATGGATGATCTGCAATTATATTTTATAAATCAATATTTTGAGATTAAAGATTTTTTGATGAACAAAAATATACAGTACATTTTAAATTATTAATATCATTTTTGACTGACAAATCAAAATTGTATACATTTATGCCATACAATGTGATGTTTATGTATATATATATATATAATGTAGACTGTCTAAATCAAGCTAATGAACATATCTATCACCTTAATTACCTGTCATTTTTATGTGAGACATTTGAAATTTACTCTCAACTTATGGTAGGGTAATATCCTGACAAGCTATTCTTAAGTAGAAAATATCATAAGCCTAAAATACAGTTAACACCCCAATAAGCTCATCATAAGATAAAAATAGCACAAGTCAAATCATCAGACATTGAGGACCATCTGCATTTTGAAACATATGACATTATTGAATGTAGTCATCCTGCTTGCTGTGCCATCGATCTCAAACATATACCTTTGTCTATCTGAAATTCTGTGTCCTTTTATCAACAGTTTCCCCCATTTTCTTCCTCTCCATCCCCAGCCTTTAGTAAACAGCATTCTACTCCCTACATCTGTGAGTTCAAGTTTATTACTCCACTTTATACGTAAATGGAGTTTATAAAGTCCACTTTATGTGAGATCATGCGGTATTTGTCTTTCTCTGCCTGGCTTATTTCACTTAGCATAATGTTCTCCAGACTCATACCTGTCTTGCAAATAATAGGACTTGGCCCTCTTTTAACATTTATTTTATTCTATTTTCATTTAGGATTGAAACATAATTGTTCATATTTATGGGGTACAACATGATGTTTTGACACATGTACAAGTTGTGTATTGACCAAAGCAGGGAAATTGACATTTTCACCATACACGTGCTTTTGCTGTATCCCATAAATTCTGGCGTGATATATTTCTGTTTCCATTTGTCTCAAGGTATTTTATTTCCTTTTTGACTTCTTATGTGATCCATTGGGTTGTTTAAAAGCATGTTGTTTAATTTTTATATGTTGTATATTTTTCCTAGATTTCTCCTATTATTGATTTCTAGTTCCATGCCATTGTAATCTAACAAAATATTTTATATGATTTAAACTCTCTTAAATTTGTTAAGATTTGTTTTTTGGGCTAACTTAATCTAATCTGTCCTGGACGATGTCCCATATGCACTTGACAGGGATGTATGTTCTATTGCTGGCGGATGGAATATTCCTTGTATGTCTGTTAGGTACATTCAATCTAAAATGCAATTCAAATTTGTTTTCTTATTTATCTTCTGTCTAGATAATCTACATTTGACTGTATGATATAGAGGCCCTCTACTATTATAGTACTATAGTCTATGTGGGTCATTATGAAAGTCTAGATGTATACAATAATCAAGAAGCATAAAATTTTCATGGACAGAAACAAATCCCAGTACCATTGATAAGCTGGACAAGTTAAAACTTACACTGGTGTGGTCGCTTTGGCAGCACATATACTACAATTGGAATGATGCAGAGAAGATTAGCATGGACCCTGCACAAGGATGACATGCAAATTCGTGAAGCATTCCATATTTAAAAAAAATAAACTTACATTGGCAAATCAGAAAGGATGCTGTCGACTGTGTTTCTTGAAAGTGAAATAATGAACCATAACACAATCTATCTCAAAATTTTCTCAGTGACATATATATTTCTTCCTTTAAATTATTTAATAATTCCTTTATACATTTAGGTGCTCTGATGAGCACTTATATATTTGCAATTATTATGACTCTTCAGCGAATTGACCCCCTTATCATTATGTAATACTTTTTTAGTTTCTTTTTGTAATTTTGACATAACATCTATGTTGTCTGATACCCGTATAATTACCTCTGCTTTCTTTTGGTTTCCATTCATGTGTAATTTATTTTTCCATCCCTTCACTTTTAGTTTATGTGTAATATGTGAACTTTGCTTGATGGCTGCTGCAGGTGGGATTCTCTATTATCCAGACTCTGAGACGGAGGTGAGCATGCTAGGTATTTATGAAGGAGCGCCCTTGGATTCTTTCCTGTGGAATGGAGAGAAAGAACTGGTGAGAACAGGAAGTTTAATTGTGATGCTGACCCCAGGGTAAACTTGGCTGAACCCGTAGGGTACAATCCCTGAAGAGACCAGTGTAGGGATCATGACAAAACCCGCCCTTTCCCTTGATTTGGTTCTCTGAGAGATCAATTCACAATTACAGCAGATTAATAAGAGAAAGGTTTATTTCCAAATGCCATTCACCTGGGGGTAACCACAAGATTGATTACTCAATGTCTCAGTGATGGTTAGAGACCTTTATGAATGCCTTTCAGAAGGGAGGAGGTAGTATATGGAAGGCACAGGTACTGCAAGTGGTTGCTAGTGGGGATGTATAGTTGGAGGGAAACACATCAACTTGTAAATTAACCTGAGAGACAGTTATTGTGTTTTAATGATTTGGGGCCAGGCCTATTAGCAAAAGGAAGTCAGCAGACCCTTTTGGTTCCCAAGCAGGTTATTCAGGTTTTATGTAGACCAAGGAAAGGCCTCTTCCTATGCTTTCTGATCATGAATGGCCCTTAATTCAAAATATATTTTATACCAAGGAGTCATATTTTGGAATAAAATTTCCTTAGCACCTTTACAAGTAACTGAAAGCTGTGTTCTATGCATACTGCCAGAAGTTGAGCTAATCTGGGTGGTACATCACATTTCCAAAGGAATGCCTTCCCCAGATTTTTCACTACAATTATAGGGAGCTGTCCAGAGTTATTTGTTAATATGGCATCCTGCTCTTTGTTTTTTACATTAGTCTTGCACCATTTCTCTTACTCCCAAAGACTTAAAAAGCATATATTAGTGTACTTTTCTAAAACAGATCTGCCCAGGTTTTCATATTCTTTTCAATTTTATTACCATCTCCTAAATAACCATGGCTTTTTGTTGCTTCAACAGACCATTTAAATACAGTACAAGATTATAATTTGAAAGGACAGTTTTGAATACATAAAACATTATTTTCTTCATAATTTTGAATTTTGAAGAAAGAGGGCAGAATGATAGGTAAATTTTGCTAAATAAGTCACAGGCAAACAAAGGAGGCAGGTGTGAGGAACAAGGCCTTTTGGCACCTTCCAGACTTGAAAGTAATCTGTAACCAGAGAATTCCTTTCTTCCTTTCTTTGTTTTTTTTTTCCTGAGACAGAGTCTCACTTTTGTCATCCTCAGTAGTGAATGCTGTGGTGTCATAGCTCACAGCAAACGCAAACTCTTGGGCTCAAGCAATCCTTTGCCTCTGCCTTCCAAGGAACCGGGACTATAGGCTCCTGCCACAATGCCTGGCTATTTTTTTAGAGACAGGGTCTTGCTCTGGCTCAGGATGGTCTGGAAGTGGTGAGCTCAAATAATCCACCTGCCATGCCCCCCCCCCCCCCCAGTGCTAGGATTACAGGCGATTACAGGTGTGAGCTACCTTGCCCCAAAGAGAATTTCTGACACCAACCTAAAAGGGGTGTCAAAACCTGCTTTCGAAAATAAGGAAAATCACATTGAAATTAGTAATTTCCCTTGCCTAATTTGTATACTTTAATTGAAGATCTCAAAATAGGATGTGAAGGAGATTTTCTAAGCCTTCTATTAATCACCTTAGGCCAGGTGCTTTTTTCCTACTATAAAACAGTTGGTCATTTATTTTAGACAGAAGTGACACAAATGAGAACAGTGCCGATGACTCATCCTGGAAGGATGGAAAGAGTTTTAAATCTTTAAATATGGCAATGCAGGGGACTATTAGAAGTTAATTTATTCCCTTTCTACTTTATGTTGGGTTCAGAGCAGAGGGAGGTATGAGTGACAGAGGAAGAAGGATCCGTGTGTCCTGCCCTTAGCAACTCTGTAATATTTCATATTTTTCTTAAAAAGCATGCTAAAATTCATGGTTATGAATATTGTCGTTATAGGAATTTCTTCCTCAAAGATCCTTGGTCTCAAGGATTCAAAGAATAAATCCAGGGACCACAGATCAGTGGTAAGACAGGATTTCATTAGACAGAAAGGAATAAAGAAGGAATAAAAAGCACCAGAGCCTCTGGGAAAGGGGAAGATCTCAGTTGGAAGTCTGTCCCTTGGACCCTTTGTCTAGGGGTCTGTATCACATTTTGGCCAGGACTTGGTAGGTGGAAAAACATCTTTTCAAAGTTAATGAGTACATTAACAAATGAATGAAATGTAGTCCACTAGGGCAAGGTTATTAGGTGTTTGCAGTTTTTGTTTCAGGGAAGGGTTTAGGGTGTGTGGTCCCTAGTCAAGATGGAACCACCCAAAAAATGTTTCAGGTTGCTTTCCTGACCTTGCTAGAGCCCCTGAGGGTGTGGCCTGGAACCGACAGCCTATTTGTGCCCAGAAATGTTGGTCTGATTTCTGAGCTCATCTGGACCTAGAGAAAAGGGAAGGGGGGGGGGGTGTCCCTGTACAGGCTTGAGTGGGGAAATCCTGTATCACTATGACTCAGGTGTAAAAGGTGGAGTTCTTAATTTTCAACTAATTAAAGTAACTATTCTGTTGATATCATCATTACTATTTTGTTGACAGAGGGAGGCTGAAAACGGAGTGTGACACTTTTATGTCCATTTTAGGGCATGGTTTTCTTTTTATCAGTTTCTAATCTAAATATTTAAATGAATGTTTGAATAAGAATTGGAAGGTCTTCCATATAGGTAAAGATCTAGTTATGAGCATTGATGGCAACTAGGAAGTAAAAGGTTATGTAGCCAAAAGTAAAAGATTATTCTGAGGTGCAACAGGAAAGGAAAACAAAGGCCTGGTTTGTGCATTTAAAATGGCTTTTATTTCATCTGGCTGCAGGTGGGGTGAGATTTCCAGCCAGGAAGAAATCCACACGTGGGTAATGGCAGATGGGGTTTTACAGGTTGGACATCTGTGGTAAGGGTGGGGGTTGTCCCATGTACCTTTCCTAGGTGGGACATCCAGTGGGGTAGGTAGAGGGTTGACCCATTCACCTTTCTTAGGTGAGACATCTGGTGGGAGAGGGTGGGGGGGATGATTCTTTTAGGTGGGTCCACCTATTTGGGTGGGGTTTGACTCTATCAGGAAGGGTTTCAGGGGAGCTGGGAGGAAATATTGTAGCATGTTTTATTTATTTATATGTATTGGTGTTTTTCAACCCTTTTTTTTTTTTTAATCTCCCAGCACACTTGAACATACAGTTAAGTATCTGTGCTGCACTTAAATTATGTTGACCAAAAAAAAAAAAAAAAAATTGTGTGCACCCAACTTTGCAACCATGGTGACCCAACACAGTTGCAAAGGTGGGTGCACACAATTACCAACCATAGTGATATGACTTTATACATTTTCCTTCTTGACTTGTTTCTTTATGAACATGGTTCATCTTCTCAAAGCTGCTGTACTTATGTGACTGTTGTTAGTATGCCCGAGTGTTAATGCTCACAAAAATATGTATGTTATTGTTACCTATTTCATTATTAAAGTGGCTTGTAAAGGGTTAAAAAAAAAAAAAGGAAAGAAAAAGTAAAAGTAAGAATACACTTACTGTGCTTTGAACTTTTTTCAAAATAATTTAAGTAATGATCTTTAAAAAATTTCCCAGCACACCTAAGATCCTCTCACAGCCCAGCAGCATTCCACTGCCATGGGTTGATAATCACTGATGTATACCCTACCTGTGAGAGAGAGGGTTCAGCTCAGTTTGAAGTCCTTCTTAAATATAGGGAAAGGGGAAGGGAAGAAATTGACATGCAGAGTAACTGCTGATTTTTCACAGACCACTTGAGTTTATAAAATGCCCCCCAAATCCTTTTCCTATGTAATGATTTAAGTGATTTTGTAAAGGCTTCTTCATGGATATTTTTATATTTGGAGTTTTCATTAGACAGTTCTCTGAAAATAGAGACTAAAATCTCAGCCCTCTTGAAAAGTAGTGTAGCAAATCAGTATGTCCTGCTGCTCCTGAGTCACAGGGGCTGACAGGACGAAGTGAGCAGCGGCCAAGGGGTCAGACTGGGGCTTCCTCCCCTCCCCCAACTACTCAGGGAAAATTGGAGACCTCCCGCTTTCTCTATGAAGACCATTCAGGTTAACTTAATTCTTTTTACTTCTAATCCCAAAGTCTTTTATGCACTGATTAGAGGACTTAATATTATCAATATAAAGTGAAAGACCCTTAAAGGCAGGGGAAATTTTTCAGATACCCTAATGTGATTACAGTTACCCCTGAAGTTATTGGTTATTTTAGCTCTGAATGCTCAGCCTATGTGGTTACAATTGTATAAACTAGCTTCACTATATCAGTAAGGGTTTGCCAAATTTCTCAACGGTCCCTGGAAAACAATAACAACAACAGAAACCATGTTTTAGCTTACTTTTTCTTTTGCCTTTAAACAGACTTGGTAATCACTCATTCTGTACAGTACTATCAAGGGGCTACTTTTGTTTTTTACTGAAATTGAAGATAACACAGATAACACTGTAAAATGTTTCAGGTGGCAGTAGTTCAATGTGTTAAAAGTGAAGGTGGGACTTGGTTCCCATAGCACAGTAGTTAACGGCACTGGTCACATGCACTGAGGCTGGCGGGTTTGAACATGGCCTGGCCAGCTAAACAACAATGACAACTGCAACCAAAAAATAGCCAGGCGTTGTGGTGGGCACCTGTAATCCCAGCTACTTGGGAAGCTGAGGCAAGAGAATCACTTAAGCCCAAAAGTTTGAGGTTGCTGTGAGCTGTGAAGCCATGACACTTTACCAAGGATGACATAGTGAGACTCTGTCTCAAGAAAAAAAAAAAAAAAGTGAAGGGGGAAGAAAATAATGTGCTGGTAACTCTGAGATGTGATATTTTAATTATTTGAGATTCTTACATACTAACAACTTTGTATGACTGACCCCACAGGTACCTTCTCCAGAATCTTTTTTATGTTTTGTATTCAGATGGTGTTTTGCCCAGAAAAATGTCCATCCGGCTTAGCTCTGAACTCATCAAAATCAACCGAGGCATCCTTCTTACTATTACACATCTGGTTTCCCAGAGCTGTGCTTTGATTTTACTCTTTCTCTGACTTTACTTTATTTTTACTGTATTGTTTTAGTGACATCTGTGATTTGTCCCAATTATATTTAGGAATACGTTTACTTTGATCTCAAGAAAAATTTGGCTTTTTTCCCCCCATAGTAATGCAGTTTTTAAACAGTGTAATTCCTCACAAATAAGGAACTTGTGAATAACTCTTTCTATAAGAACCAGCTCAGACACTTCACTCTTAGGGCGTTTTACTGAACAGTAGGCAAGCTGACATTACTGACTTGCCATCATGAATTTCATTATCAATATAAAGTGAAAGACCCTTAAAAACAAATTTTAAGGCACAGATTTCAGAATTTTGGATGTATTTAGTAATATCCAAAATGTTTTACTATTTTCCACGCTCTCAGTCCCAAAAGTACATAGATTCATCCAAATAGCAAGAAACATACCCTACAAAGGAAGAAAACCTCAGCAGGATCAGGGCAAGTCAGATAACGTCAAAGGAAAGGTTCTTCTCCAGCCAAGCATTAAGACCTTGTGCCTGCTGGCGGCATTCTATATGGAAGCGTCCTTACTATAAATGGAAAGCAAATAGACTTATGTTTAAAAGCATAGAGGTCACTAATGCAAGACTTCCGAAGTGGAGGATTTACAGAAAGGAGACAAGGTGTGTATACAATGTGGTGCCATCAGTAAAGACATGTTTTCTTTATCTTATAAACAGTCATGTAATTTTTCATTGATAAATAGGTTGTCTACAGCATGTTTGCATTGCCAGAATTTATCTTGACTGAGTTACACAACCTAAAGAAAATATTTAATTGCTAAAGGAGTACCGATAGTCTCTGGATTACAAATGAGATAGGTTCTGTAGGTTTGTTCTTAAAGTGAATTTGTATGTAATTTGGAACAGGTACATTTTCCTATTACTCGTGATAGCCTCCGTTTCTAATTGCAAGTTGGATGCAAGTAACTCAGGGACTACATGTATATAACATAGTCAGTGGGAGCTATGTTAGGAATCTAAATTCTTTCACACATAGATTATTCTGAGGAGGTGGAGAAAATATCAATATGTCACTTTCCAGATCTGAAACTTTAACATATATTTATGAGGTTATTTATTATAACATGTATTAAATAAAAATAAAGTATCAACCATTAGAGATTATCGAAGCAATTTTTGTTAACTAACAATTATATATAATTAATTTCTTACAGTTTGCTAAATACAGCTCTTAGTTGTTAAGACATGCCTTTGAGGGAGAGGTAAGATGGCCACCTAGAGCCAGCTTTCAACAGAGGCTTCTGTCCAGAGGGAGAGATAATGGTCAGAATGAACCCAATAAAGCTGAAGGTGAGAAACTGAGCTGAGAGAGAAGATTGATGAGTTCACATCATCCCTGCTGAGGCAAGCTGTCACTCTAAGGAAAAAAACTTCAGGTACAAAATGCATCCCAAAGGATGAGAGTCTGTCCCTACCCCCAAGATAGTGGCTTGCTGTGTGCTCTCTATAAGTGAGTAGTGAACAGAAGACCTCTTATTTCACCTCACAGGAGAGAACCACTGAAGGACAGGACTCCTTCTCCAGAGAGATCCCACTGTGAACCTGGGCATTCTCTTACCCAGCATGAAAGTTGAACAAATATTTTCCATGCCATTCTGAACTCTCAGCCCACCCTTCCCCATTCATCTGGTGGTCTAGAGTCCTGCCCCCTGCACAGCCTGGAGTGTCTGGTGGTTGTCTTGTGAGGACTGGGCATCACATGGGCTGCAGCGCAGAGACACTGAAACATGACTCAAGTGGACGTGGGGAGGCAGAGGGGGAGAGGGACTGCCCTGGTGCCACAAAAGTGCATGGCATCAGCGGGGCAGCAGCAGCATGGGTGGAGGTAGCAGAAGCAGTGGTGTGGGGACCTGTGGGGCAGCTCTTGCAGTGCAGCAGTAGTGGCAGTGGCGTGCTCCCAACAGGGTCAAATTTTTGAGAGACACCTCCCTGATTCTGTGGATCACTGGAAGGAGTTGGATCTCACCCCTCAGGGGTACCAGAGGAGGAGTGCAGCTGGGGCAGCAGCACAGACTCTGAGGGAGAGAAATATACATTGTGACAGTAACTGCTGGCTCGGGAAAGACTCAGGTGGAATACTCCCCAGGTTCCGTTGAGCACTGGAGAGAGATGGGCTTGAGATCCTCCTGCCTGCTGGTGACAGAGTGCAGTGTCCCAGCCAAGGAGGCACTCAGACTCCCCTTTGACTCTGTCAGGCACATATCCCTGGCACATTTGCTCATTGGAGGGAACTGGGGAACTGGGCCATAGCCCTGCCAGGTTACCAGTGATGGAGCATGGCTGTGGTGTAAGGGGAAGGAGGCATCAACCCCCCTGGACTCTTTCGCTGGGAGGGCCTTCCTTACTCTATTGAGTACCAGAGGGAGTCACACTTGAGCTGCAAGTGGATCCCTGCTATCTGGTTTGAACAATCCCAGTTGAGCAGTGATTCTGCTGTCTGGGATAATTGGTTAGGAACTCTTAACCTGGGCTTGTCACCTGGGGACCCTACAAGGTTGAGCCCTGGTTGTATTGTGGTGGGAGGGACTGATTCTCCTTTTCCAGTTATTGCTGGTGGGGGGCGGGGTGTTGTAGTTGCTTGTATCTCTCTCCAGCTGAGATTTCAGCCTAAATCCACCAACTCACTAGGATTGGATACAGGCTGCCTGAATACAAGATAGAGACACCTAGCCCCATCACACCAATCAGGTCCTCAATGTCTCTGGCTGCAGGACTGAAAGGGACCTTTGTTAAGCTGTAGGGGAAAAGCCATAGTCACTAGTCCCATCTCTAAAGGGCTGGTTAACTACAACTCCTGGAGCCCTCAGTTTAATCTCACCCTACTAGCTTCACTAGCCAAACTGTGAAAAATAATCATGGGATGGAACCAGCAGAAAAGCTCTGGCAACATGAATAATCATTGTAGATCAATTCCCCTGAGGAACAACAAAGGAGATACAACAGAAGATGCCATTCATGAACAAATTGCTGAAATGTGAGAAATAAAATTCAGAATATGGATGGCTAATAAATTAATAGAATTGAGAAAAAGATGGAAATTGAAATCCAAAGACTGTGCAAAATAGTCTCAAGAAATCAATGAATTCAAATACAGAGTCTCCAAGGAGATGGACACAATGAGAAAAGAGATAGCAGAGTGTAAACAATTGAAAAAGTTATTCAAGGAGTTCTGAAATACAGTAGAATCCCTCAGTAATTGAGTTGAACAGGCAGAAGAAAGTATCTCTGAAATCGAAGACAAAGCTTTTGAACATTCTCAAATGCTCAAAGAGGCAGAGAGATGGAGAGCAAAAACTGATCATTCCCTGAGAGAGTTGTGAGATCAGTCCACAAGATCAAGCATTTGTCTTACAAGAATTCCTGAAGGAGAAGAGGATGGTCCTAAAGGCACAAATGCTCTACTTCAAGATTTTATGGAGGAGAATTTCCAAACCATTGCAAGAGATACAGAGATTCAGATGGTAGACAGTTTCAGAACCCCAGTCTAAATACAAATAAAGCATCTTGTAGACACATTATAATTAACTTTGCCAAAGTTAATATGAAGGAGAACATTCTGCAAGCAGCCATATGTAAGAAAAGTATAACCTACAAGGGGAAAAGTGTTAGAATGACTGCAAATCTCTCAGCCAATCTTTTCGAGCCAGAAGAGGATGGTCATAGACCTTCAATCTCCTTAAAAAAACAAACAAACAAACAAACAAAAAAAAACTCTCATCCCAGGATCCTGTATCCAGCTAAACTGAATTTCATTTGTGATAGAGAAATCAAATACTTTGCCAACTTACACATGTTGAAGAAATTTGTCAAACTAAACCAGCTCTCCAGAATATTCTCAGACCCATCATCCATAATGATCAGCTCAATGGTCTACCACCAAAGTAAATGCATCTGGAAAGTCTTGAACAAAACCTAACATCCTTGGACTCGATTGCTCTCCTTTGAGAGCCTTGAACCAGCAGAGGAGTGACGGCATCCTCTGCAACGTCACCCTGATTGCCGAGGAGCAGAAATTCCACACTCAGAAAGCGGTCCTGGCAGCACGCAGCGACCATTTCCAGATGGCAGCCAAGTAACAGATTCCCTGCAACAGAGCATGGGTTATGAGAAAGAGTCTCACCTTTACTGCCTGTGGAGAGCACATCACATTAGGACTCCTGGAGGAGAAAGGCCGGCTTGGCAGAGAGAAGGATGATGTCCTGATGAACAGTCCCAACATATATCCTTTTGGGAAAGCTGTTTATCTTTGCATCCCAGCTTCTGAATTTCTGAAATGGGGGTAGTCATACCTGACGCATTGGGCAACTGAAAAGTTCAACAGTCTAGTAGGTCCAGGAAGTATTGAGGCAGGAAAAGGACATCGGGTATGAAGCTGACCTCAGTGCAGCTCCAGGAGCTGGGGGTCCTTACACACTCCCTGGGGGAAGGTCTAGGTACAGCCACCCCCACTGCAGGGCTCTGCTTTTTCTCCTGCTCTTTGTTTCTGATTTCTTTAAGGAATGGAACTTTCCAGGTGGCTCTCTCACCAAGGAGGAGCCCCAGGTCTAATGTCTACTAGGACATCAGAAAGAGCAGCTCTGTTTCTCACCTTCAGGATTCAGAAACCCCAAACCACCCCTTTTATGAACCTGTGCATAAGAACACAACTCATAGGAGAAACTTACTAAATGCAGAATACAAATGCCTACATACAGTAACTAAGAAAATGCCATGAAGGCCACGCTGAACAGTTTGATGCAAATACTTCAGATTGTATGTGAAAGAAGCACATTGTACCCCTTGATTGCACTATGTACACAGCTCTGATTTAACAATAAAAATAAATAAATTTAAAAAAAAAATGCAGGGAGGGAGATTTGTAGAAGGACCGTAAAGCATAAGCACACTGACTTACTTAATCTCGCCCCAACCTCGTCACCTACCCAGTTCTTCAGTGCTGTGACAGCGTGAGATGATGAGGAACTTGCATCCCAACCTCCTGCATGTGCTGTGCTCTCCCACCTGCCTTCCTGCCGACGCCCACATCATCAGACATCTTCCTGGGGCCACATCCAAATGGGCAGTTTGCGGAGCTTATCTCATCTCTTAGCAGCGTTTGACGAAATTGACCGCTTTCTTTTTTTTTTTTGCTTTTTTCCCCTTACAGTCATATGGACCAATTCCTCTCAGTCTCTCTCAGTCTTTCTTTCTTTGTCCTTTGTTCATTCTATGAATGTTTTTAATTCTCTTAAGTTTCTGTTGGAACCAGCATTTTTTCCTTTTCTTACCCCTGGTTTCAAGTATCATTATTATACTAATTGTTCCAAGCCAGGATTTCCCGCCCAAATTGTCATACTGAGCTCTAGACTGAACATTCAATTACTTTCTATTCATAGGTGATAGATTTGGATGTTCTGTGGGCACCTCAGCTAAACATGCTCAGAAGTCCATTATCATCTCCTATTTCAACCTTCTCCCCATCATGAATTTTCTAGCCTCCTAGATGGCATCCAGCCCAGTTGCACAGTGCTTTGGTTCAAGTGCCCCTGCAAAGCTCATGTTGAAAGGTGGTCTCCAGGAGACAGTGTTGAGAGATGGGACCTTTGGGGGTGAAAGGGTGGTGAGGTCTCTGCCATCATGAATGGATGATCCTTTAGTGGGTTAACCCATTTGTGGGTAGGTTATCACGGGAGTGGGCT
Organism: Loris lydekkerianus; assembly: GCA_963574355.1. NCBI lineage: Eukaryota > Metazoa > Chordata > Mammalia > Primates > Lorisidae > Loris > Loris lydekkerianus. The sequence goes on along the minus strand of CAUYPK010028427.1, from coordinate 21,909 downwards.
CCCAATCCAAAGACCAGTCCGGCCTTGTGTTCTCTGTCTCACGTGCTTGCTTGCCTTTTCACTTCTCACCGTGAGATGATGGAACAAGACCTTCACCAGATGGCTGAGCTGATCCAGCACCATGCCCTCGGAGTTCACAGCCTCCAGAACCAGGAGCCAATACCTCTCTCTTCTTTATAAATTATTCAGTCTGTGGTATTCTGATTTAGCAGCAGCAAATGGATTAAGACACCCAAGTCATCAATAGTGGACAAAATCTCCCCCTCCTGGGTTCCTCTGGTGAAAACCTCAGCCTCCACTCAGGGAAGTGAGTCATGCGGCCATATTTATCTGACCCTTCTCACTGCGGTGAGATTGGACTGAGGTGAGTGCTTAACCCAATCTGGATTAATCAGGTGATCTCCTGGAATTACCTCCAGCAGTTATTGGTGCTTGAACTAGAACTGGTGAATCTATGTGCTTGGAAAAGAGTAGAAAACTAGTCTGCAAAGAGAGAATGAAGTCGACACAACAGACCTGGAACATATTCTCCTGTGTAAAGTATCTCAAGAATGGAGAAAAAAGTTTCCAATGTACTCAGTACTTCTATGAAACCAACTTACATTTACTCACACTTTTTTTTTTTTTTTTTTTTATTGTTGGGGGTTCATTGAGGGTACAAGAAACTAGGTTATACTGATTGCATTCGTTAGGTAAAGTCCCTCTTACAATCGTGTTTTGCCCCCAAAAGGTGTGGCACACACTGATACCCCACCCCCTCCCTCCTTCCCTCTCTCTGCTCTTCCTTTCCCCACCCCTCCCTCCTTCTTTCTCTCTGCTCTCTTCTTCCCCCACCCCCACCATGTCCTTAATTGTCATTAATTATCCTCATATCAAAATTGAGTACATAGGATTCATGCTTTTCCATTCTTGTACTCCCACTTTCTTTTTTTTTTTTTGCAGTTTTTGGCCCAGGCTGGGCCTGAACCCATCACCTTCGGCATATGGGATCGGTGCCTACCACTTTGAGCCACAGGTGCCGCCCACTCACACTTTCTTATGAAAGATAGAACACAACAGTAGCCCAGGATGAAGGAGAGAAGTGGAGTGGGAAGGGAGGGCAGGGGGAGGTTTGATAGAGGGAGGGTAAAAGGTGGGACCACACCTATGGAGCATATTGCAAGGGTACAAGTCAAATCTGTCACGTATAGAACATAAATGTCTTAACACAATAATCCAATAAATCAGGCGAAAGCTATGTTGATTGGTTTGATGTAACCACATCTGATTGTATTAAAAAAAATCAACACATTGTACCCCACATATGCATAAATGTATTCATGATCTATGTGTATATGACTTAATAAAATAAATAAATAAATATTTCAAATGTTAAAAATAAAAAAAAGAAGTCAACACAGCACAGAGAAGCAGAGAGTAGACCCATGTCTGTGGGTGAATCTCTCCTGACTCCCCGTCTGTCTTTCCAGGGCCTGTGGGGTGGCCCCTGTCTCTGCATCACCGTTCTCTGGATACAGAAGCATTTGTCTTTGGCTACTGATAAACTTTTGTAACTAACTGGTACGTGGTAATTCCCCTTATCCACGGAGGATGTGTTTATAAACCCCCGAGTGGATGCCTGAAACTGCAGGTAGTACCAGGCTCTATAAACACTATTTTTTTCCTGTACATATTTATCTATGATAAAATTTAATTTATAAATTAGGTACACTAAAAAAACTAGCAATAAAATACAACATTTATAACAATGTACTGTTCACAATCTCATAGACAAAAAATTCATTCTCACAGAAGATCTTAGCAATCTCAGCATGCACTTTTTTTCTTTTCCTTAGTGATTCAAGAACTTTCACCTTTTCACTTAAAGGAGGTACTTTACAGCTTATCTTTGGCATATCCGAATTGTCAGCAGCATTACTCTTGCACTTTGGGGCTATTATCAAGCAAATAAGCACTGCTATACCCTGACAGTAGATCTGATAACCACGTGGGCTACTAAGGAACTAATAGATGGGGAGCAGGCAGACCAAGAGACCTTCACACCCTCGGCAGCCACAGCGGGATCACGAGCCAGGTCCTCCTACTGCTCAGAATAATGCACAAATTAAAACTTATGAATTGTTTGTTTCTGGAATTTTCCATTAGATAATTTTGGACTGCAGGTAACTGAAACTGAAATGGAAAACAAAGCGTGGGCTAAGGGGGGACCACTATACTAAATTCCAGTTATTGAATTATCTACGTGAGTTTTGTGTTCCTGGCTGGATCCTGACTGATGTAGATATCTTTGCAAATAAGCACATAGATATTTTAAGAACTGCTGTGTTCCACTGTATGGATGTTTTACCATTTATTTCATCATTTGGTTATTGATGAACATTTGTTTCCTTTTTTTTTTTTTTTTTTTTTTTTTGGTGTTACTACAAGCAGTGGTATAATGACCACCTTGCATATGTATATTTCCATAGGACAAATTTCTAGAAGTAAAATTGCTATGTCAAAGAAGGTGAACATATCTAATTTAATTTAAAAAAAATTTTTTTGAAGCAGTGCCCTGGCTAGGATGCAGTGGAGCCAAATAGCTCACAGCAACCTCACACTCCTAGGCTCAAGGTATTCGCCTGCCTCACCCTCCCAATAGCTAGGACTACAGGGGTATGCCACCATGTTTGACTAATTCTTCTATTTTTTGTAGAGATGTGATCTGTACATTTCTCAGGCTGATATTGAACTCCTAAACTCAAGCCATTCCCCCACCTCGGCCTCAAAGTATTAGGATTACAAGTCCACCACACGAATTCCAGTTTTTAATAATATTGCTAAAGTTCTCCCAACAGCTCATACCAATGAATATTTTGTGCATTAGAATAATTGTGCATTAGAGCGCCCACTTCTCTAATATCCTAAGCAACTCCTTCCCAATGTCATTGATGAAGAGTTTTTCATTGCTTAACCTTGCATTCTGAATGAGATTGAGTCTCTTTTTATACACCTATTATCCATTTGCACTTCTTTTTTTAAGAACTCCCATGTAACTGACTTTATATTTTGCTTTTTTCACTTAGTATTAATGTCATGAACTTTATCTAAAAACATCATCAATAAGAATTGCATATTATTCCATTCTTTGAGTGCTCCATAATTATTCTTTCATGATTGGATATTTAAATTGTTTCCCATTTTCCTAACACCCCCATAGGTAATACCTAATACCTAGGTATTAAGTTTCCTAAGACCTAATATATGTAGATATTTGTAGATGTATAGATTTTATTTTCCCTTTCTACTAGTAAGAATGATTGAGAGTGAAGATAGCTCAGGATGAGATGTTCACAGGTAAGGCCTTGGATAGTTAGGAATTCCCCTTAGGAGCAAGAGCTTTGCCATCCAACAGACCTACTAGCAGTGTGAGTAACTTCTCTAAGCTTCTGTTTCCTTCTCTGAGGACTAAATGAGAAACTGTATGTAAGTACTTTGCACAGAAAATGAATGGTAGATGCTAAGGACATATTAGTCAATGTAGTATAAAATGTAAAATGAGCCTGTATTTTATGGAAAAATCTGTGAAATAATGCCTTTCATCTAGCATTGGTTCAGGATTAGTCGACATTTAGACTTGGACTTGTTTGACATCTCCTTGTTTCCTGGAAAGCCAGTATAAAATCTTTCCATGTTATCCTTATATAACTGTACATATGAAAGACCCAGAAAATTTTGTGCAGCTTATCAGCAACTAAGGCACTGAGAGTTCCATGATGAAGAGGGAGGCTTCCCAGGCCAGTGTGCCGGAGCTTTCTTCCATCCCTAAGGGCAAATACTCTTTGTCTTAACAGTGGTTCTCAGTGATTGTAAGACGTAGATCACTGTGATGACTGCTGAGGTGGCAGACTGAATCACAAGAAGACTAGGAAACGGATTCTTACAAGGAGAGGATCTCTGACTCCATGAACTTTTAGGAAAACTGCTCCTGGGAGATACTATTGGGCATTATGAGATCATCAGATTCCTCAAGGATCCTTCAAACACACTAGTTTGGGGGTCCACACCTGGGAGGTTGAGACTAAGAAGAATGTTGATCTAGAGGTAGGACATCTCATTTCCTTAGATTTGGTACCTGATTAATTTCTCATTTTCATAGCTAAGGGAATTCGGGGTAGGTGGAAGGAGAGTTGTTGTCATGATGGAGCATAAAGTCCTTGTTTGCTCTAAGTTGAGGGTAGCTTGCTAAATGGTAGTAAGTTAACACATGTGTTCTTAGATGAGGAAGAATTATTGGGAAATGAAGGCCCTGCATGTGCATTTGCGTGGGTGTGTAGGTGTGTGTGGCATGTGGGTCATGTGCACGTTGCCAGGTTGCCCAATGAGTTTACTCCAGTTTGCCCTGGCACCGGCAGACTAGGAGGGTGTCTGCTTCCTCAGACAAATTTGTTCTGCCAAGAGCTCACTCCTGGAGGATAGGATCTTTTTTTTTCACTATGAGACAGAATCTTGCTCTGTTGCCCTGGCTAGAGTGCCATGGCATCAGCCTACCTCACAGCAACCTCAAACTCCTGGGTTCAAGCAATCCTCTTGCCTTAGCCTCCTTGTAGCTGAGACTCCAAGTGCCCGCCACATGCCGGGTGAATTTTTCTATTTTTAGTAGAGACGAGGCCTTGCTCTTGCTTAGGCCAATCTCTAACTCCCAGGCTCAAGTAATCCTCCCATCTTGGTCTCCCAGAGTGCCAGGATTATAGGTATGAGCCACCACATCTTGCTTGAAAAATTGTACCTTGAAATCCACATATAAGATGATCTCCTGACCGGTGGTCCAAGTAGTGTCCAGAATTGCAAGCTTCAGGCAGTTCTTCCCTACAGCCTAAACACATTCCTTTGTCCATCAGTGTGAAGTTTAAACTGCAGACCAGCCCCTTCTACACATTCTCATCCATTCCACAGCTGCATCTTGAGCATCTGTCCTATTCTCTGTCAGCAGCTTTCTCCTGTCCTGGACTCTCCCATCAAGACAGTGAGAGCAGGGTCCTCCAAGTCTCATGGTGCAGTGTTCTCCTAAATGCAGCTGAGATTACAAAGTGTCCATCAGGGGACTGATGCACAGCCCTGACCTTCCCGCACGTACGGTGTTAGCGCAGGTTCGTGCGTGGAGCCTGGAGTGGCTGCCTTGTCTGAGTCCTGGCTCTGGAGCTCACTGGCTTTGTGAGCACGGGCAAGTTACTTAGCCCCTCTGTGCCTACGTAAAGTGGGCATAATCATACTTACTTCATGGTGTTATTGAGAAGATAAAATGAGATCAGTAGTGGAAAGTACTTAGCATAGGATTTAGAACCTAGTAAGCCCTCAATTAATGTCATTTTATAAACAGTTTTATTGTGGCATAATTTATATACTGTTAGGAATTGAATTATGTCTCCTCCAAAATTCATGTGTTGCAGCCCTAACCCCTAGAACCTCAGAATGTAAATAACTGTATTTGGAGATAAGATCTTTAAATACATAATTAAACTAAAATAAGTTTGTTAATCCAATATGACTAGTGTCCTTATAAAAAGAAGAAATCTGGGCCAGGCACAGTGGCCTGTGCCTATAATCCTGGCACTTTGGGAGACTGAGGCAAGGGGATTTCATGAGGCCAGCAGTTCAAGACCAGCTAGAGCAACCTGGGCAACAAAACAGTTAATTACAAAAAATAAAAAACTAGCTGGGCCTGGTAGTGCACGCCTCTAGGCTTAGCTACATGGGAGGCTCAGGCAGGAAGATCTCGTGGGCCCAGGAGTTTGAGGCTACAGTGAGCTATGATTGTGCCACTGTTGTCCAGCCTGGGTGACAGAATGAGACCCTGTAAACAAAAAAAAAAGAGAGAGAGAGAGAGAGAAGAAGAAGGAGAAGAAGAAATTTGGACATAGACACATACAGGGTGAAGATGATGGGAAGACAGAGGAAGAAGACGGCCGTCTACAGAGAGAGACCTGGAACAGACCCTTCCGTCCCAGCCCTCAGGAGTAACGGCCTGCCAGACAGACACCTGGCTTCAGACAGACCTTTCAGCCTCTAGAACGTTCATGTCTGTTGTTTACGCCATCCAAGCCATGACACTGTTGCGGCAGCCCTAGCAAGCTTATATACATACCATCAAAGTCACCCGCCTTAGTGTATAATTCAGTGATGTTTTTTTAGACAGTTTTGCTTTACTGTCAGTGGTAGAGTGCTGTGGCATCACACAGCAACCTCAAACTCCTGAGCCCAAGGGACCCTCTTGGACTCAGCCTCCTGAGTAATTGGGACTACAGGCTCCCATCACAATGCCCGGCTAGTTTTTCTATTTTTAGTAGAAATAGGATATCACTCTTGCTCAGGCCGGTCTCCAACTCCTGAGCTCAGGAAAACCTGCCTCCACCTCCCAGAGTGCTGGGATTATAGGCGTGAGCCGTTGGGCCTGGCCCAATTCAGTGATTTTTAGTAAATTTACAGTTGTACAACCATTACCACAATCTATTTTTAGAATATTTTCATTATCTCTAAAGAAGCCTCGTCCCCTACTCGGCGTTCCCGTCTCCAGATGTAGTCACCCACATACATGTGCTGTCTATCTAGTAACTTTGCCTTTTCTGAACATTTCTTATAAATCATCTCTAATGATTAGGAGATTTTATATATTGAGAGTCACCCCATTTTATACCCTTATCATCTTCATGTTAAAATTTCTTATACTGGGGCATCTGTGGCTCAGTGGGTAGGGTGCCGGCCCCATATACTGAGGGTGGCAGGTTCAAACCTGGCCCCGGCCAAACTGCAACCAAAAAATAAGCCGGGCATTGTGGTGGGTGCCTGTAATCCCAGCTACTTGGGAGGCTGAGGCAAGAGAATCTCCTAAGCCCAGGAGTTGGAGGTTGCTGTGAACTATGTGACACCATGGCACTGTACCAAGGGCGAGACTCACCAAAGTGAGATTCCAGAGTCTCTAAAAAAAAAAAAAAAAAAAAAAAAATCTTATAATGAGCCCAAATCTACTGCCCTGTAACTCCTGCAGGGTAACATCTTCCCACCAGAGTTTGTTTGTAATATACTAGGTCCAATGAGAATTATTAAATGTGCCTCAGAATAGTTGGAGTGAGGATTGAAATATTCAGTCAAAATGACTGTAGTAATCATAACGTGAGAAATAACCACTTTATTTTTAGCAATCCATCAGGAGAAAGATTGACAAAGAGGCTATCAGGGAGTGTGCTGTTTTGAGTTGGAGGTTAGAGACAGTCTAAGCAGAATTTCAGTGGAACTGCTAATGAAAACCTGACCTGACAAGCTGGTCCTCAGGCCGCTCAGGTACATCTGATAACTGATGGGGGCATTCCATCAGGACCACCATGCAGGCCACAACCTGGACGGCGAGCGTCCAATCCGGCAAGGAAAGTGGGAAGGCCACGTTAAGAGGGGCTTTGTGCAGTGCCCCGTCTGTCCACAGACGCACTGAAGTGAAATCCGTCCAGGGAGTTGTGTCAAAACTGCAACTGGAAAAGCCTTCGCCCTTCTCACCAAGAGTCGCTCCTCACCTGTAAACGACCAGCCAGAGTAGCTGTAAATGGAAATTATGGATAGCTGAACGTATGCATGCAGGCATGAATCCATATGTCACTATTGATTCAACAGCCTAGTATTTATCTTTTCTTCTTTTTAGAGACACGGGTCTTGTTATGTTGCCTAGGCTAGTCTCAAATTCCTGGCCTTAAGCAATTCTCCCGCCTCAGTCTCTCTAGTGTCTGTTCAGAATTCCAACTTGAATTGTGAAGTGGGCAAAAGTCCAGTGTACTCAATGGTTCTGAACCAGCATTTGCTGTCAAAAAAGCATTTGGAGCCAGCAATGGACACAGTGACAGTGACAATTTCAAAGCAAGTATGGATCCAATAACAAGAACGGATGGCAATAGCCTTAATGCTTATTGAGAGGTGGCTACAGCTACAATAGCCGACGCCATGCAGGGGGACGCTGAGGGACAGGGAGAGGGCAGTGGGGGGCGGGGGGCAGGGCCAGCCGGAGGCTCACAGGAGAAGCAGCAGCCCGGTGCGATCCCACGCACGTCGCTGCCTGAAGGTGCCTCTCTCACTGTGAAGGAGCCCGGTGAAGATTAAGAAGCCTTGAAATACATTTTTGGAAGGTCAGTTCACATCTGTTTTCTATTTGTCATGTTCTGTCAGCACTTCTGTGAGAACAGAGCGATTACACCAGCTTTCGAAGCCAGAGGCAGCTGGATCCTGGAGGGTTCCAGGCCTGGCATTTCCTGGGCCTGCAGTCTCACCTCGGTGGAAAAGGAGAACAAACTGGTTGCCTCTCGGCTCTTTCTGCTGCTTCCAAGAGGCTTCAGAGAGCAGAGGGGTGCAGAGAACCCAGCCCAGTCATGGTTCGTCATGTGCCCCTCAGAAAACAACATGCCATCAGCAACAAACAACGCAGAGGCTCTCCGGCTCTCTGGTGTGTGTAATTTAACATCTAGCAAGCAAAAAGAGAAAGTCTCCTGGTTTTTATCCTGTTTCCAGTCCTATAGCTAGGAAACTGGGCGTCTGCCCCAGAGATGTATTGCAAAATGATTGGCCCCAGGAAAACATCCAGAACTCAGTCACTGGCACAGTGGCCTAGTTACAGTTACCAGAGTGGTTGGTTTCCAAATGGGGCTTATCAGCGTGTGGAGGAATTTATCAAAAGTAAGGAAAGATTTTCGTAGGTTTCCTTCAAATCAGCCTAAGAAGTATCCTGGGTCACATTCCTACTTAGCCCTTCCATACGGCCAGGTGCCTCAGTATGGTGTTATCAGATTTGGGTTTTGTTTGTTGTTGTTGTTGTGGTTGTTGTTGTTGCAGTGTGGCTGGGGCGGGTTTGAACTTGCCACTTTTAGTATATGGGGTTGGCACCCTACTCACTGAGCCACAGGCACCACCCTGGGTTTTATTTTTTTTAATGGGTCTCACTATATTGCCTAGGCTGGCCTCAAACTCAGGGTTAGGACTTGAAATTACAAGGCATCCGTCTCTGTAACCCCATTACATATGGTTATGTAATGACCAATCCAATGCTTAATTTTTTTGTTTGTTTGGTTTTTTTGTGAGGCAGAGTCTCTGTTGCCCAGACTGGAGTGCAGTGGTATAACAACAGCTCACTATACCCTTAAACTCTTGGGCTTAAACAATTCTCCCACCTCAGCCTCCTGAGTAGGTGGGACTTAGGCAGGCACCACTGCACCTCGTAATTTTTAAAAATTTTTTGAGAGACAGAGTCTCCCTATTGCCCAGATTGGACTCATGCCTGGCCTCAAGTGATTTTTCTGCCTCCTCAGCCTCCCAAAGTGCTGGCATTAGAGGAGCAAGCCACCACACCTGACTATCCAATGCTTAATTTTGATAAGAATGTTTTTGATGCATTTGTCAATGCCCAATTATGCCAGAACTAAAATATCAAGATCTTGGGTAAGTACTTTGAAGCTTTCCAGCAGAAAGGCTGCCTGTGTGAGAGGCTACAGCTCCTCCAACTCTGCATAAAAATCCTTGGCTTTTCACGCGTAACGATCTATGTTCTCCACCAGTAATTCTGTCATGTTTTAGAACTAGCTTTAAAATGAAGAAATATTTCATTTTACTGATCACTCTATTCATGTGCTGTGTTTCTCTGACTGTTGATTTATTGATGTTTCTGTAAGAACAACAGAAACCCTTTGTTATTGCAGAAACAGTCCCCTGGAAATCAGCAGGACACAGCTGCATGTTGGCATTTTTGCTGCACGCCTCCCCGGAAATGATTGGCTTAATATTATTACCATAGAAAGAAAAAACAAAAACAATAAAAGCTTTTGATGCCAGACATACCTTTAAAAAGCTGCTGATGAAGTAATCTTTTCTCATGTAGAAAGAGATTTCAGTTAAAAATAATCAAATGAGATAAGTTATATTTAAAGTTTCTGGCTTTTTTGTTTATCATAGTTAAATAAAGCTGTGTATTTTAGAGATGAAATCAAAGGTCATACTGCTGATGGAGACAGATTCTGGGGATTGTCTTGTATTAGAAAAACCTTACAAGCCATGGCTTGGACCTTGGCAGGTGATACTGCTGCCCAAGCCATGTTCAGTGAATGGAAGATTTCCAAAGTCTAAGTCATTTCTGGACTGCAAAGACTGTGCTTGCAATATGGATAAGACCTTTTAAACTTGTTTTTGATCTGCGCAGAATCTTTTTTTTTTGAGACAGAGCCTCAAGCTGCTGCTCTAGGTAGAGTGCCGTGGTATCACAGCTCGCAGCAACCTCCAACTCACTCCTGGGCTTAAGCAATTCTCTTGCTCAGACTCCCAAGTAGCCGGGACTACAGGCACTTGCCCCAACACCTGGCTATTTTTTGGTTGCAGCCATCATTGTTATTTGGTGGGCCTCGGGCTGGATTCGAACCCACCAGCTCTGGTGTATGTGGCTGGTGCCTTAGCTGCTTGAGCTACAGGCGCTGAGCCTGTACCAAATCTTGATTGCCAATTTGCTATCCCTCTTTTTTACTTACTTACTTACTTATTTATTTATTTTAGACAGTCTCACTCTGTGGCCCTGTATAGAGTGCTGTGGCATCATCACAGCTCACAGCAACCACAAACTCCTGGGCTCAAGCGATCCCCCTGACTCAGCCTCCCAAGTAGCTGGGACTACAGGCACCGGCCACCACGCCCAGCTCTGTCTATACCCCTGCCATGCTCGTTGTGCGTCTGTGAGCTCAGCTGTGTGTCTGTGTGTCATTCTCATCAGTTTGAGTGACCCCCACCAAGGTAGGGCTCTGGCTGTGTGCCAGGCCCTGACTCAGCGTCTGCCATCCTGGATGGCTCATTGAAATGCTTGTTGAAGGGGAGAAGGCCCCAGGTCGGGCACTCTGATGGGATGAAAGACAGAGGAGGAGTCTCTCTCAGGAGTAGACAGTGTAGAGGGCCAGAGAAAACTGGCCATAAATACAGTGCAAGAGCGTGGGTAGCACACGGCATTATCAGTGAAACGCGGGGCTGGGCCTTGAGGACTGGGTGAGGACCCTCCACTTAATGGCCCTCATCAGCAAAGGATGGAAGCTGAGACGCCTCCAGCTGCCCAGATGACACTGAGTAGGTGTAGGAATGGGTAGGGATAAGGGTGGCAAGCTCGCTGGGCCTCACTGGTTAAGGATTATAGTTTGGGGATTTCTTTTTCAAGTGATGAAGAAATACTAAAATTCTCTTAAGAATGGTTCAGGAAAAGTGGGTTGTCATTGCTTTGAGGTCGAGATGTAACTGGATTGCTGGATAGCTGAGAAGGAACTGGACAGGAATCGTGTTGTGTTGTTTTGTTTTGTTTTGTTTTGTTTTGTTTTTGGACAGTCTCACTAGGCCCAGCTCTTGTTCAGGCTGGTCTCCAGCTCCTGAGCTGAAGCAATCCACCCACCTTGGCCTCCCAGAGTACTGGGATTATAGGTGTGAATCACCACACCTGGCCTCACAGCAATTTTTTTTAACATTTCAAATGTACTTTATCTCTTCAATAAGGCCATATTTTATGGGTACACAGTGCTTTTACTTGGCATCAGTTACGAGTTGGTTCTGAAACAATTCAGTATTACACTATGGGATGATTTCTGATCTCTCCACTTCTTGGGCGTGACTCTGCCAATACGGGACAGGTTCCATTCTATCCCAATTTGTATCACTGCATGGGTCCAGACAGCAATACAGAACGTGGCTCCACTAGCTAATACAGCATATTATTATAATATGAATTATTAAAATTCATATTCATAATAGAAATTGGGTGCTCATTTTTGGTGGCTCGCCCTTGCCGTTGTTTGCTGGATGTTTCAGACTTGGAGATGCCTGAGTGCCTTCTCCGCCAAGGGGAACGTCGTGAAGTTGAAGATGGAACTGCAGCAACTCCAGGTGCAGCTTCGGTGCAAATTGACTTCAGGTACCCCCCAGGGCAACGTTTGTTTGTTTGTTTTTATTTAGACGGAGTCTCACTTTGTCGCCCTCAGTAGAGTGCTATAGCATCCTAGCTCACAGCAACCTCAAACTCTTGGGCTCAAATGAATCTCTAGCCTCAACCTCCCTACTACCCTTAACCTCCCTACAGGCACCTGCCACAATGCCTGGCTATTTTTTTGTTTTGTTTTTGTTTAGCAGGCCAGGGCCAGGTTTGAACCCACCAGCCGGGGAACATGTGGCTGGTGACCTAACCACTAAGCAAGGGGCGCTGAGCCTATTTTGGGATTTTTTGATAAGAGGCATTCTCACTGAGGTTAGGTGATTTCTCAATGTGGTTTTGATTTGCATTTCTCTGGTGATACAGTGATGTTAAGCACTTTTTTATATGCTTATTGGCCAGTAGTCTATCTTCTTTTGAAAAGATTCTGTTCATGTCTTTTGCTCATTTTTTTTCTTGAGATACAATCTCACCTATTGCCTAGACTAGAGAGCTGTGGCATCAGCCTAGTTCACAGAAACCTCAAATTCCTGGGTTCAAAGGATCCTTCTCCCTCAGCCTGCTAAGTAGCTAGTACCTCCTGAGACTACAGATGCCCACCCACAATGCCCAGCTAATTTTTCTATTTTTAGTAGAGATGTTCAGACTGGTCTGGAACTCCTGAGCTCGAGCAGCGCTCCCACCTCAGCTTCCCAGAGTGCTGGGATTAGAGCACTGGGATTATAGTGGGACGTGAGCCACCACGTCTAGCATTTAGCCCACTTTCTAATGGGGTGCTTTGATTTTTTTCTTACTGATTTGCGTGAGTTCTTTGTAGATTCTGATTATTCGCTCTTTATTGGTGTAAATCATGTGAATATTGTCTTCCATTTTGGGGGTTGTCTTTATTTGCTCTGTTGATTGTTCCCTTGGCTGTGCAGAAACTTTTTACTTTAAGCAACTTCCATTTATTTATTTTTGCTGTAATTGCCCTTGAGGTCTTCTCATAAATTCCTTGCCTACCCCAATATCTAGAAGAGTTTTTCCAACATTTTCTTCCAGAAGTCTTATGGTTTCATGTCTTAGATTTAAGTCTGTCATCCATCTTGAATTAACTTTTGTGTGTGGTAGGGGCTATGGATCCTGTTCCAATCTTCCACATGTGGCTATCCAATTTTCCGAGCACCATTTATTGAAAAGGGGTTCTTTTCCCCAGTATCTATTGCTGTCTACTATGTCAAAGATCAGATGCCAATATGTGGATAATTTTGTATCTGGGCTCTCTTGTCTGTTCCATTGATCTATATCTCTATTTTTATGCCAGTACCATGCTGTTTGGTTACTATCACCTAGTAGTATAGTTTAAAGTCTAGTAAAGTGATGCCTCCAGATTTGTTCCTTTTGTTTAAAGTTGCTTTGGCTGTTGGGGCTCTTTTCTGGTTACAAATGAAATATAGAATTATTTTTTATTGGTTTGTGAAAAATGAAAACTATAGACCAATATTCTTTTAGGAATGTAGATGGAAAATCCTCAATAAAATTCTAGCAAACTGAATTCAGCAGCAACACACACACACCCCACAACCAAGTGGGCTTCATCCCAAGAATGCTAGGACGATTCAATATACATAAACCCATAAATATGATTACTACATAAACAGAAGCAAAAACAAAGGTCAAATAATCATCTTACTAGATGTAACATTTGACAAAATTCAGTGTGCTTTTATGATAAAAACTCTTAACAAAATAGGCGTAGATGGAATATATCTCAAAATTACAAAAAGGTATAGGCAACATACCCATAACCAATATCATACCAAATGGAGAAAAGGTGGCAGTATTCCCACTCAGAACTGTAACAAGGCAAGCACGCCCACTATCACCACATCTGTTCAGCACAGTTCTGGAAGTCCTTGCCACCGCACTCTGGCAAAAGAAGGAAATTACGGGTAAACAAATGGAGGAGGAGGAAGTCAAACTCCTCCTCTTTGCTGATGATATGATACGATCTCATACCTAGAAATTTGAAAGATTCCACCAAGGGACTCCTAGCATTAATAAATAAATAAATTAAGCAAAGTCTCAGGTCACAAAATCAATGTACACAAACATTAGCATTCCTATACACTCATTTATATACAAACAATAGTCAAACTGAGAATTAAACCAAAGACTCAATACCTTTTACAATAGCTGAAAAGAAAAGAAAATATCTAGAAATACACTATGTATCTAACCACAGAGGTAAAAGATCTCTGCAAAGAGAATTATGAATCACTGAGGAAGTAAATGGCAGATGACATAAAAAAAATGGAAAAACATACCAGGCTTATGGATTGGCAAAATCAACATTTATAAAATGTCCATCCTACCAAAAGTGATTTATAGATTCAATGCAAATTCCCATTAAAAACACTTTTAAAGAAGATGAAGTGTGGTCTCACAGGCCTCAAATTAACTCCTGGAATAAGCAAACGTTTTAATTATCCTTATTTTATTTATTTATTTTTTGAAACAGAGTCTTATTTTGTTGCCCTTGGTAGAGTGTCTCAGTTTCACAGCTCACAACAACCTCCAACTCTTGGGCTTAAGCGATTCTCTTGCCTCAGCCTCCCCCTTGTAGCTGGGACTACAGTTGCCCACCACAACACCCAGCTATTTTAAGAGACGAGGTTTCACTTTGGCTCAGGCTGGTCTTGAACTTGTGAGCTCAGGCAATCCATCTACCTGGACCTCCCAGAGTGCTAGGATTACAGGCGTGAGCCACTGCACCAATCCTTGTCCTTGAGTTGTCAGTTTGAGCTTGATAATGATTCCTTTAAAGTGGCATCATTTTCAACACCCCAAACCTGTGTTTACAAGTTTCTTGAAAGAGAGTTGGAAGAATAATTGAAAGACATGTAATTATTCTTTTCTTGATGTTGGTTTAATGCCGTCTAATATCAATAAAAGTGATTGCAGGGCAGTGCCTGTGGCTCAGTGGGCAGGGTGCCAGCTCAAACCCAGCCCCGGCCAAACTGCAACCAAAAAGTGTGGCGCCTGTTGTGGCTGGCGCCTGTAGTCCCAGCTACTCAGGAGGCTGAGGCAAGGGAATCACCTAAGCCCAGGAGTTGGAGGTTGCTGTGAGTTGACGCCACCACGACACTCTACTGTGGGTGATAAAGTGAAACTCTGTCTGTACAAAAAATAAAATAAAATAAAATTTATTGCAAGTGATAAGAGTATCTGAGTTATTTTCTTGTGACACATGTGGAATACTATATTACTTTTAAGGATTATTCTGTTTATCACAGACATCTTTCTGATGCACTTAAGTTTGCTTTGTATTAAGTATACGTAGGAGTGACATGTAATAGAAGAAATATCCTCAAGGGAAAAATGAGGTTTGCATCTCAGTGGCAGCACAGTCATCTTTGATTTGTGGATGCCTCTGCCTGTAGGTATCAGGAATTGTTTTTTTTTTGTTGTTGTTTGTTTGTTTGTTTGAGACAGAGTCTTACTCTGTCACCCTCTGTAGAGTAGCATCATAGCTCACAGCAACCTCTAACTCCTGGCTCAAACGATTTACTTGCCTCAGCCTCCCGAGTACCTGGAACTACAGGCATCTGCCACAATGCGCAGCTATTTTTAAGAGATGGGAGGTCTTACTCAGA
Organism: Loris lydekkerianus; assembly: GCA_963574355.1. Taxonomy (NCBI): domain Eukaryota; kingdom Metazoa; phylum Chordata; class Mammalia; order Primates; family Lorisidae; genus Loris; species Loris lydekkerianus. Next base: position 6,318 of record CAUYPK010028427.1, on the reverse strand, counting down.
CTCCGACTGGTCTTGAACTCATGGGCATAAGCAATCCACCCACCTTGGCTTCCCAGACAGCTGAGATTACAGGCATGAGCCACCGCACCTGGTGGTGTCAGGAATTGTTTTTTTTTTTGAGACAGAGTCTCACTTTGTTGCCCTCTGTAGAGTGCTGTATTGTCATAGCTCACAGCAACCTTAAACTCTTGGGCTTAAATGATTCTTTTGCCTCAGCCTCCCAAGTAACTGGGACTATAGGCACCTGCCACAATGCCTGGCTATTTTCTTTTTTTTTTCTTTCTTTCTTTTTTTTTTTTCTTTCTTGTGTGTGTGTGTGTGTGTGTGTGTGTGTGTGTGTGTTGTGTGTTTAGCAGGCCTGGGCTGGGTTTGAACCAGTGCATGTGGCCAGCGCCCTAACCACTGAGCTATAGGCACCCAGCTGGTATCAGGAATTGTTAACCAAGAAAAGTGAACACACAGTTTACAATAGAGATACTAACTTTTCTTATCTGACATCAAAAACAAAGTCTAAAAATTTTCACATATTGATAAATCACCCAGAACAGACTGGAAAAGGACCAATAGGGGAATTGTACAATTTGACAGGGACATGCCAAGATAAAAATAGAATACAATAAATCTGGCAAAGATGACATTCTTGATCATTTGAATTTCAAATTATTCAATCCTACTCTCCTGAGGACTCCCCCACATGTGATTGGGAAATAATAGCGCTCACACTGAAATACACGCACACACTTTGACTGGCAGCCGTCCCACTAATGGATGAGTACAGTGGGCCCCAAATCAATCAGCAAATATTTGTTAACTGGTAACCGTGGGGATTAAAAGAGACTTTTGCTTAAAGGCTACTACCTAGGTTCCTTCAGCTGTGTTCCCTGATCAAACTGGAAACTGTCAGCAACGACCACAGCCTGTTTTGCAGCTGGGTTATCTGCAGCAGGCCGTTTGGAAAAGAAAGATAATAACAGAGAGAAGGACTAGAAAGGAGCAGAGGGTGGTTCAGGGAAGAGAGTTTCAAGAAGGCGGTGGCCAGCAACCACCTGTGTGATCTGGGTTGCCCTAAAAAACAAGAGGAATAGGAAAAGCCTTTAGATTTACTTAGAAGCAGTCACTAATGTTTTTTCAAAAGAGCAATTTCAGGAACTCCAACTTCAGGCCATAATGAAGTAACTGGATCTGGAATTAACATTGAACAACTAGAAAAACTAGGTGAACAGAGGATACCAGAGACGGGAAGGGTGGGAGGAAGGGGGGAGAGGGAGAGACTGATTAAAGGATACAAGGTTACAGCAAGGTGGGAGGAGTGGGTACCAGTGTTCTATAGCACTGTAGGATGACTACTGTCAAGAGTAATACACGGATTCAAATAGTTAGAAGGAGGGTATTGAATGTTCCCAACACAAGGAGATGACATATGTCAAAGTATCACTATGTACCCCATGAACGTGTACAATTACTTATTTATAAATTTTAATAAATAAAATTAAAAATAATTTTTTGTTGAGACAGAGACTTACTCTGTTGCCCCGGGCTAGGGTGCCATGGTGTCATCACAGCTCACAGCAACCTCAAGCTCTTGGGCTCAAGTAATCCTCCTGCCTCGGCCTCCCAAGTACCTGGGACTACAGGTACCACCACCATGCCCAGCTAGTTTTTCTATTTTTAATAGAGATGGGGTCTTACTCTGACTCAGGCTGGTCTCAAACTTCTAAGCTCAGGCAATTCTCCCACCTCAGCCTCCAGAGTGCCATGAGCCACAGTGCCCAGCCTTAAATAAAGAATTTTAAGAGTAAACAAAATATACGAAACAGCTGTTTTCAGACTTTGGACAATAAGTAGTATGGGAATGTGATCCCTGAGAGAAGGTGGCCTAAGATCCCTCTGGCTTTCTGCCTGGAGACACACGTTTGGCCACGGAGCAGGGAAAGGGACCCCATGTAATACACAAAAGTTTTATTGAGTTGAAAAGACAATGATCAGAATTCAGTACAGATTAAGCCAGTGGAAATTGTAGGGCAGAGTTGCAGAGATGAGAGAGGTCGCTGGAAAGAGAGTTCCAGAAATTTGCACAGGGCCATTTTGAATCTTATATGAATATAGTGAAACTGTACAATTTGGGAAAAGAGAGGTGGGTGCTGTGAACTGAACAATTTCTGAACTTAAAAAAGGCTGCAAAGTTGCTGAGTTCTGACTATCCAGGGAGGACTGTCCTTGATCTCTCAGAGGATTCAGTAGAACGAACGCTAGGTGGGCCGTGCCATAGTACTGCCACTAAACTGTTCCCAGAATGAAAGCTACTTTAGGTCTGCCCTCACAAAGAATTAAACTAAATCAAAAATACCTTTACTGCTTGCCACAACAAAACACAACAGTCTTTGATGAAAGATAATAAAGTCTGGAGACATACCACAATTTAACACTTAGAATGTCCAATACACAACAACTGAGCCCATCAGGAAGCAGGAACATGTTTCCCTGACCAGGGAGAACTGCTGTGAGAAACAGAAATGACAGAGATAGGGGAGGACTAGCAAATAAGAATGCTAGATAGCTACTATAAGTATGTCTCATTATTTAAATGAAAACCAAGTGAGGAGAGAAATGGAAGGCATGAAAAAGAGAGAGAGAGGGAGATTTCAGCACAATGGCAGAGAAGGACACCAGGCTGAAAGAGAGGGACGAAGAAAACATGACCAAGGTAAAAGACAAAGACCATTTAATCAAGATATACATTTGCAAAGACAGAAAAGAGATGCAAGTCCCGTGGGGCGTGGTGACTCATGCCTGTAATCCCAGCACTCTGGGAGGCCGAGGTGGATGGATCACTTGAGCTCAGGAATTCGAGACCAGCCTGAGCAAGAGTGAGACCTTGTCTCTAAAAACAGAAAAACTAGCCGGGCTGGTGTGGCGCCTGTAGCTCAAAGGAGTAGGGCGCTGCCCCATATGCTGGAGGTGGAGGGTTCAAACCCAGCCCTGGCCAAAAACAAAAATAAAACAAAACAAACAAACAAAAGAAACTAGCTGGGCTGTGGCAGGCGCCTGTAGTCCCAGCTACGTGGGAGGCCGAAGCAAGAGGATTACTCAAGCCCAAGAGTTCAAGTTTGTTGTGAGCTATGATGCCACAGCACTCTACCAAGGGTGATAAAGTGAGATTGTCTCAAAAAAAAAGAGGAGCCGTAAGGCCTATCAAAGGCTTAGGTGATTGTTGGTTTTTCTCCCTAGAAAAAAATGCGAGAAGCTAGAAGTGACAGTTTAAGAGAAGGAGGCAATTGAGAAAGAAAGTTTTAATTGTTAGTGAAAATTGTGACGTTAATCATCCTAGGAAGCTTTGGGAGAGAAAACTTATCTCTAAAGGGAAGAACAATGATTTTCCCTTGAGATAATGGAAAAAAAATAAATACGAAATAGAGACAGAAAGTTGAAAGAAATTAAATAAGGCTGGAGTAGTTAAGGGAGTGTCTGTGAACAGTAAGCAAAATCTTTTACTAAAAGGTGGCAGGATTGGGGTATCAAATTAACGAAAAAATGAGAAGAGGGAGCCTGAACTGGAGACTGTGGGAAACAAGCCTCAAAAAAACCCAACAAAACTGTAAGAGATGAATGAAAGGGTTAGAGGTGCAGCCTAAACGGCCCACTTCCCCAACCCTGATGAGATGCCAGGATTAGTGGGAGCAAAGCACAAAATGCAAAAGAGGAAGGATTTGAGTTTAAACGTCAAAATGAAAATCTTGTTCCTTTTTATTTTAGTGTGCTGACTCCTAGCGAAACTTTCTGGGGGTTAAAATTGTGAATTAAGAAAGAAGAAAAGTGAGTAGAAAGAACTTGGATCCACTGGACAAGAGTAGAAGGTAATCTTCAGACTACCAAGTTTAATGTTTATAATATCACATTTGCAAACGTCAATTATAAAGTTGTAAATAAATGACAATCGATTTTAATAAAAACTAAAGTTATTTACATTTCCGTGTTGTGTGCTAAGGTGAGAGTCAAGTAGGGACCAGAAGACCTGTCATGTGTGACCTCTGACCTCGAGCACCTTTATGGGATAATTATTCCATCTCTCCCGTCTGTTTCTACCTCTGTCAGATGGGTAAAATACTAGTCATGCCTACTCCATATGAATTTGCAGAAATCAAATGACAGTGTCAATTAAAACACTTTGCTTCTAAAGGTTATGAAACATAAGAAAGACTTTTTCGGGCTATTGTGGTTTTTGCCAGGGCTAGGCTTGAACCCGCCACCCTCGGTATATTGGGCTGGCGCCCTACTCCTTGAGCCACAGGCACCACCCCTTTTTTAGGCTATTGAAATCTGGCTCTTTCTCTAAAAGCTGGGTTTCCATTCCCAAGGATGCCTCATCCTCCATCCCCCCCAACGGGATTTACTGTATCACGTAAAACATTTCTATGTCCTATTAATAAAACCTTCCCCCCCCCATAATCTGGCTCAAATGTTTTTCTGTAATTTTCAAGTACGAGTCCTAATTAAGACAGTATAGCAAATTGAACAGTGTCCCTCCAAACGCACGTCTTCCCAGGACCTCAGGGTGTAACTTTATTTGGAAATAGAGCTTTTGCAGATGTAAGTTGTTATGTTAAAATGAAGTCATCCTGGATTAGAGAGGGCTATAATGCAGGGACTGGTGTCCTTACGAGAACAGGCGAGGACAAGCAGAAATACACGTAGAGAAGGGGCCATGTGAAGACACAGCAGATGGCTGAGGAGTGCCTGGGGCCTTCAGGAGATTGATGGAGAAAGTTTCTCCCTTAAAGCCTTCTGAAGGAGCACAGCCCAGCTAATCCTGCGACTTCAGACTTCCAGCCTCCAGAAGTGTGAGAGAACACAGTCTGTCTTCTGAAGCCCCCAGTTTGTGGTGCTTCATTGCAGCAGCCTGAGAAATTTTAGGCTTTCTTGTCCTGGAAAGGGTGACACTCCACCTGGAGGAGAAACCCTTGAAGCTCGTAAGTGCCTGCTAGGCCCACATCCCTTTTTAAGGAACAGGTCCCTAGCGCTGTATTCTCTGCTGTCGAATTTCTTGCCATGTAGAACCAATCCTACTATTCTACTCCACGGGGTTGGCACCAAAGTCCCCCAGGAAGGAGCTAGTCAGAAGAAGGCCTAAAAGAACTCGGTGTCAAATTGCCTCATAGAGACACTCTGCATGGGACAGCAGAAAATCAGCTTGACCGAGAAATGTAAACACTAAATGAAAAAAGAATGGGCAGTATTCCAAGCCGTGCCGAAAGTTTACTTCATTTCTTCATGTCCTGAAGACGTCCCAGGAAAGCTTGAGACCAAGAGTGGTTGCCAGTTAAGGAGGCAGAAGGCATTCCACGCTGTCCCAGGAATCCTAGCAATAAACCCCATCATTGGGGATCATCTGGGCATGCACCCTGTTTCAACCCGTTTTAGTCAACGTGGTTCCCATGACAAAAATGCCATAGACTGGGTGGCTTGAACAACAGAGATTTCTCACAGTTCTGGAGTCTGGGAAGTCAGAGATCAGGTGCCAGTCAGCTCCTAGAGAGGGCTCCCCTCCTGAAGCGCCACCCTCTCACTGGCCTTTCCTCAGCATGGGGTGCGGGGAGGAAAGAATGAGGGGGAAAGAGAGAGAGACAAAAAGGGGAAAGGAAAAGAGAAAGGACAGGAAAGGAAGGGAAAAGGAGGGAAAGGAAAGGGAGAAGGAAGGAAGGGAGGGAGGGAGGAAGGGAGGGAAAGACAAGGAAAGAGAGAAGGAAGGAAGGGAGGGAGGGTGTGTGTGTAACACAGAGAGAGTCATGCTTGGGGGGTGTGTGTAACACAGAGAGAGTCATGCTTGGGGGGTGTGTGTAACACAGAGAGAGTCATGCTTAGGGGTGTGTAACACAGAGAGAGTCATGCCTGGGGGCGGTGTGTAACACAGAGAGAGTCATGCTTGGGGTGTGTGTGTAACACAGAGAGAGTCATGCTTAGGGGGTGTGTGTAACACAGAGAGAGTCATGCTTGGGGTGTGTGTGTAACACAGAAAGAGTCATGCTTGGGGGTGTGTGTAACACAGAGAGAGTCATGCTTGGGGGTGTGTGTGTAACACAGAGAGAGTCATGCTTGGGGGAGTGTGTAACACAGAGAGAGTCATGCTTGGGGGTGTGTGTGTAACACAGAGAGAGTCATGCTTGGGGTGTGTGTGTAACACAGAGAGAGTCATGCTTGGGGGGTGTGTGTAACACAGAGAGAGTCATGCTTGGGGTGTGTGTGTAACACAGAGAGAGTCATTCTTGGGTGATGGGTGTCAAACTGCTACATGATAGCTAGTGTATTTTCTTTAAATCCATG
>CAUYPK010028426.1:0-28381 GCA_963574355.1 Loris lydekkerianus | reverse complement strand
ATGCCATAGTGCTCTATCCAGGGTGACAAAGTGAAAGTCTGTCTCAAAAAAAAAAAAAATGAAAGAAAGAACGACAGAAAGAAAGAAAGCAAGAAGGAAAGACAGAAAGAAAGTGAATTGTAGCTAATTGTACCTTTATTTACAAAATATTCATTAAGGCCAGGTGCAATGGCTCACACCAGTAATCCTAGCACTCTGGGAGGCCGCTGTGCAGCCTCTGGTTAGGAATTCAAGCATTTCTCCTAGTGCTTGCTGCGAAAGGGAGACATTAGACCACTCTCTGATTTTATGCGGCAAGCCCTTGGCCCGCTTGCCTCACTAGGTGGCACTGTCCTTGGGAAATAAAGTATAAACATAATAGAGTATAAATAGTATTAATAGAATAGAAATAGAATAGGCTATACAAAATAAGCCAATCACAAAAGTACAAATACTCTATGATTCCACTTATATGAGACACCTAAGCAGAAAAAATATAGAAATATCAATAATAGTGGTTATATATATGACCCGGGGTGAGTAGGAAATGAGGAGTTATTTAAGGGGTATATGGTTTCAGTTTTGCAAAACAAAAACGTTCTGGAGATTGGATGCATAACAAGGCAACAATACTTAACACTGTTGAACCATGCACTTAAAAATAGTTAAGTTGGCCGGGTGTGGTGGCTCACACTTGTAATCCTAGCATCCTGGGAGGCGGAGGCTAGGTGGATTGCTTGAGCTCAGGAGTTCAAGACCAGCGTGAGCAAGAGTGAGACCCCACCTCTACTAAAAATAGAAAAACTAGCAGGGCGTCATGGTGGGTGCCTATAGTCCCAGCTACTCAGGAGGCTGAGGCAACAGGATTGCTTGACCCTAGGAGTTTGAGGTTGCTGTGAGCTATGACACTCGGGCACTCTAGTCTGGGCAACAGAGTGAGACTCTGTCTCAAAAAAAAAAAAAAAAAAAGTTAAGTTGGTAAATTTTATGAGGTTTTTCTTTTAATCACAATAAAAAAAGAAATAGAATATAAATATCACATGAACTGTTCAGATAGTAAGTACTTCAGAGGTTGGGGGGAAATGAGAGCCCATTGCTGTCATGTGAATGACATCAGCGTGACAAGGACAGTGCAGCAAGTCAGGTTGGTGGAAGGACTTGAAGATGACTTGAATTTTGGCGGGTAGAAACGGGAAGATGAAGAGATGTGAAAAAGCAGGGAGGCGGAAAGGACCGCGGTGTGTTGAGGAACAGGAAAAGAACTCAGTCTGATTTCACACTTCAGCCATGCGCACGAAGAAGAAACTCCTGAAGAACCCAGAGTCGGAGGATTTCAGATGTATCGTGATTAGAGTTATATTTCCACTGTGCGCCATTTCTTCATAACTGAGGTAACATAGAAGGCTGCCCTAGGGAATGAACTTTTAATCGCTTAAATTTTAGATTGATAAGAACACATGATGATATATAATTAGTAACCGCTAATAACAGTAATGATCTAATAAGCGTAATGCAATCTAAAGACACTTCACAAATAAACAAAAATTAAACCAAACTGGGCAAGAAGCCCAGATTACTTCCTACACACACCAATAAAGTACTAAAAAAGTGAAAATAGAAACAAATGTCTTACAAAAATGGTAGTTACTTGGGGGTGGTTAAATAATAGAAACCTTATTTTCTTCTTCTCTGCTACCTTTTATTTCTATGTTCTTAAGCATAAGCACCTTTTAATGGGAAAATATTCAATGAACTACATTGATATTGGGGCGGCTTCTGTGGCTCAAAGGGGTAGGGTGCCAGCCCCATATGCTGGAGGTGGTGGGTTCAAACCCAGCCCCGGCCAAAACTGCCAAAAAAAAAAAAAAAGAAAAAAGAAAAGAAAAAAGAAATACATTGATATTATATGTATGTAACATCAGAAAGTGAGAGGACTATTTCTTGAGATCCTGAAATTGATGGGGAGCCCATCTCTAGCACCTGGCAAAATGGTGAGTCCTGCTACCTAGTGGGGGTATAACTTGCCTTCCATTTTTTTTTTTTTTAACTGGATCAAATTTTATTTTTATTTTTTTGCAGTTTTTGGCCAGGGCTGGGTTTGAACCCACCACCTCCGGCACATGGGGCCAGCGCCCTACTCCTTTGAGCCACAGGCGCCACCCTAATTTGCCTTTCATTGAAATCACCAGGCAGATTTCAACCCTATCTGCCTGATAGGGTTCTTTGTGGTATACTTTCTCAGTAAGTAGTTCTTGACGATTTGACTCTGAACAAAGGAAAGGGAAAGGTTCTAGGGCATCCTAAGAATACATTTTAGCCCTGAACTTAATTAGAAAGAAGGAACAACAGGAATGCTTCCATTATTTACTCGGCTAATGAGAATGTTCTATAGAGCTTGTCAGGCCCCATCAGTGAGCCAATTCGGGGGCTTAGTTCCCTCTTCAAAAGATGAGAAGGTGTGGCATCTTCTCATAAGGAAAGACTGTTAGTAGGCTTAACATTGAATTCTTACTCTTCATCTATAAAGGGAAGCAATTTTACAGATATTCTGTGCATATATATGCAAATATATATGTTACACACACATACACATACACACTCTATATCACAGAAGGGGTCTCTGTTTCCTAGTTTCTTTCTCATGCAGTATATTCAACTTATACCCATGGTATTAATAATCCTTGTAGGGCAGCACCTGTGGCTCAAAGGAGTAGGGCGCCAGCCCCATATGCCAGAGGTGGCAGGTTCAAACCCAGCCCCTGCCAAAAACTGCAAAAAAAAAAAAAAAAAAAACCTTTGAGCCACAGGCGGCACCCTGAAATGTTGAATTAAAGAAAATTTCACCAGGCTTGGTGGCTCATGCTTGTAATCCTAGCACTCTGGGAGGCCAAGATGGGTGGATTGCTGGAGGTCAGGAGTTTGAGACCAGCCTGAGCAAGAGCAAGACCTCATCTCTAAAAATGTTGTGGTGAGTGCCTGTAGTGCCAGCTACTTGGGAAGCTGAGACAAGAGGATCATTTGAGCCCAGGAGTCGGAGGTTGCTGTGAGCTATGATGCCATTGCACTCTACCCAGGACAACACAGTGAAACTCTATCTCAAAAAAAGAAGGAAGGAAGGAAGGAAGGAAGGAAGGAAGGAAGGAAGGGAGGGAGGGAAACAAAATTTCATTCAACAAATGTTTAGTTTTTTTTTTTTGGTTTTTTTTTTTTGAGACAAGGTTTTACTTTGTCACCTAGGTTGGAGTACAATGGCCTGACATAGCTCACTGTAACCTCAAACTTCTCGGCTCAACCCAGAGCCCTCCCTGAGAAGCTGGGAATACAGGCATAAGCCACCAAACCTGGCTAATATTTTTTATTTTGTAGAGATAGAGGAGTCTCCTTATATTGCCCAGGCTGGTCTTAAACTCCTAGCTTCCTGAATAGCTGGGATTACAGGCATGGACAAATACTTAATTTGAGGTAGATGTTGGGTTTAGCAGTGTTTCTGCTGAAGTTTAAAGTCCAATCTGCAAAATCATGATAAGCTATTAGTCTAAAATCTTCCTAATTTCTGTTTCTAAAAAAGTACATATGAGAAATAACTATAGGATAATTACTAATGAGCTTAAATGCTTGATCTCTAGTAGGGCTATAGTCCACATGTGGAGCAAAAGCTGGGTCTCCAACATTCGGTCAGAGGCAACATTGGATAGGGACTGGATACCTGGGAGACATTTCAGATATAATCGAATCTCAATTCTTTACTTTTAGGTGAGGAATCCAAGTCCCAGGGAGCAATAGTGAGTGCTATATAGAAGAAGAGGGAGACCCAGGGTCCTTCCAATCCAGGTTAAACCACATTGTCTGGCGTTGGTGAAGACTCATGTAGGTGACTTCCAGGTGTACGCCCAATTGTGAGGCTGCTTTCTGTTTTGTAGAAAGCGCTGTAAGAAGAGAACACTTCTCCTTGTAATCAGTAGCAACTACGCAAAGAGTTTATGACCATGAACTCAATAGTCTGCTGCAATTAAAAATCCCTGTTCTGCCACTTAACAGATTGCTTCTGTGGCCTCGGTTACCTCATCTGTAAAATGGGAATAAAACGATACCTCTTTCATTGAGTTGTTGAGAGTGTAAAACGAGTTGATAAACACAGGAAGGTGTTGGTAAATGTTTAAGCAACCCAGAAATGAGAGAGTTCTGTAGCATTTGCCAATGTCCCACTCAATTTCAAGTAGGCATCTTCTCATAAGGAAAGACTGTTAGTAGCTTAACATTGACTTCACATTCTGAGTTAACAAGCTCACAAAATTCCTGACACTTTAACCGTCAGCTGTCATGATTGGTACTTGTACACCACTGTGCAAAGTATGCATAAACATGCCTAAGCTAAGTGCAGCCTATAATTGTCTGTAGCCCAGCTATTCAGAAGGCTGAGGCAGGAAGATGGCTTGAGCCCAGGAGTTCCAGGCTGTAGTGAGCGATGACACAGCTGTGAACAGCCACTGCACTCCAGCCTGACCAATCCAGTAAGACCCTATCTCCAAACCAACAACAACTAAAAAAGTCTCTGACACTAGGTACATAGTGACCTCTGTGTACCTATAAAATATGTGGATGTTAGTTACTATAAGTACTAATATGATTTACATATAACAGCATTTTCTCTGATTTGGGGATTTTCAAATACACCATAATTATCAGAATAATTAAATTCATAGTAACACCCAGGGGTTTCCACACAGAGAGGCCCTGAATAAACAGAACCCAACACAACACTCCGCTTGCTACGCTAATACGTGTTCAAGACAGGTTCCCCCAATACCTCTGCTTCTCCTAATTAGATTTCCACCCTTGATCTGCTCCAAATAAAGTCCATAAATAAAGTGGACTTTATTATAATATTTATTTATAATAAATAAAATGGAAATAAAGTGAATTATTTCCATTTGAATGACATTATTAATGATACATGAGTCTTATCTCTTCTTTTTTTAGTCTAGCTAAATGTTTGTTGATTTTGTTTATAACTTAAAAAAAAAACCTCTTAATTTCATTGATCTTTTCTTGTTTTTCTATTCTCATCTATTTATCTCTAATCTTCATTATTTCCTTCTACTAACTTTGGGATTGATTTAGTTTTTGTTTCTAGTTCCTTCAGAGATAATAGTAGTTTGTTTACTTGATCCATGTCTTGATTTATGATAATTAATAAATAAATTTGACTTATGACAATTAATTAAATGTTCACCACATGCTTCATTTATCATGCTATCTCAATTAACCCTTAAGCAGCCCTAATTTGTGATATTATTTTTAAGCCATGTAACTGAGGCTCAGAGAGGATTTATAACTTTTCAAAGGCCATAAATCTCATATATAACATAAGGTGTAGTTGAACATTTAGTGTCTTCAAGCTAAATCTTGGGCTCCCTCCAGTATCACAACATTATGCCATAGCTAAGAGAGGTTCTCTCTCTTTTTTTTTTTTTTTTTTTTTTTTGGTCAGTTTCATGTAAAAATCTGGGCTACACAACATATAACAAAGCATCTTAGTAGTAACTATCTTTACTGCTACTATAGCTATTCTCTGAATTGTGTATGTATTATTTCATTTTACATATGAAGTCCATAGTGAGCTATGGCTAGATATTTATAAACAGTGAAAAAACGTATTTTATTATATATTTTCCAGTAAATTATTCTTTTTTTTTTTTTTTTTTTTTTTTTTTATTGTGGAGACGGGGCAGGGAAAGAAGGCGGGGGAAAAGGTGAGTGACAGGGTCGGGCCAGTGGCATCCAGTAAATTATTCTTGATTCTGGAATCAAAAGGTTTTATTTTTATTTCTGTACTTTTTCAAGTTACAGAATGAATACTGTATTTACACAGTATTTTGGAAATCTATTCCCTTAGAAAAATGACATGGGAGTGGGAAGAAGAATACTGAATACATTCTAAAGATTCTATGTTCTAGTATGGATATTTAGCTGCTAACTGTAGAAGAATAGAAAGTAAAAATCGGGCCAGGTGCAGTGGCTCAAGCCTGTAATCCCAGCACTCTAGGAATCCCAGCACAGAGGTAGGTAGACTGCTTGACCTTAGGAATTTGAGACCAGTCTGAGCAAGAGCAAGACCCCATCTCTACTAAAAAATAGAAAAACTAGGCAGGCATTGTGGTGGGCTCCTGGAGTCCCAGCTATTCTGGAGGCTGAAGCAAGAGGATTACTTGAGCCCAGGAATTTGAGAGTTTCAGGTTACTGTGAGTTGATAATATTTTAAAATCTAAACACAGATATAATTTTAGTAATGTCATACATATATTACATCAACAGAAGAATAAATTCTTTGCCCTCGGTAGAGTGCCATGGCATTACAGCTCACAGCAACCTCAAACTCTTGGGCTTTAGCGATTCTCTTGCCTCAGCCTCCCAAGTAGCTGGGACTACAGGTGCCCGCCACAACGCCTGGCTATTTTTTTGTTGCAATTGTCATTGCTGTTTAGCTGGCCCAGGCTGGGCTCGAACCCTCTAGCCTGGGTGTATGTGGCCAATACCCTACCCACTGAGCTACAGGCGCCACAGAATAAATTCTTTTGAAACACATTCTCAATAATTGTCAAAGACTGTATTTGTATAATCATCATCTACCTGTGTCCTTTGCTACTAAGTTCTAAAGCAGCAGTTCTCAACCTGTGGGTCGTGACCCCTTTGGGGGTTGAACAACCCTTTCACAGAGGTCGCCTAAGACCATCCTGCATATCAGATTCATACAGTAGCAAAATTACAATTAAGTAGCAATGAAAATAATTTTATGGTTGGGGGTCACTAAAACATGACAAACTATAATAAAGGGTCACGGCATTAGAAAGGTTGAGAACCACTGTTCTAAAGGAATGTTCTTAGCTGGCAATTTCTTTTTTCTTTTTTTTTTTGTAGAGACAGAGTCTCACTTTATCACCCTTGGTAGAGTGCCGTGGCGTCACACAGCTCACAGCAACCTCCTCGGCATATGGGTCCAGCGCCCTACCCGCTGAGTCACAGGTGCCGCCGGGCAATTTCTTTTTTAAGACAGAGTTTCACTTTGTTGTCCAGGCTAGAGTGCCATGGTGTCTGCCTAGCTAACATGACCTCAAATTTCAGGGTTCAAGTGATCCTCTTACTTTAGCCTCCCAAGTAGCTGGGACTATAGGCATCTACCACAGTGCCTGGCTAATTTCTGTTCTATTTTAGTAGAGATGGGTCTTGCCCTTTCTCAGGCTAATCGCAAACTCCTGAGCTCAAGGGATCTTCCCACCTTGGCCTCCCATTGTGCTAGGATTACAGGCCTGAGCCACCAGGTCTGTCCTGGCTGGCAATGCTTTTGATCACTGTGAAAACATTAACTAGGAAGTTTATATCAAGCCGTTGTAAAAAGAGCTATTTAGAAAAAGAACTAGAAAACTACTTTTCTTCCATTGAAGTAGAGAAACTGAACATAAGATTCAGTCTTTAAAGTTCACAGGTAAGCAACCAGTGAATTAATTTCAATTCATGAGTTCTAAAATTCAACCTAGTTCTGGCTGTGTAGGTGTAGCAGATGTTAATTGGCTAATGTTAATCTTCCCCCAATCAAAAGTGAGGTCTAGTTGAACAGCCACAATCCCAGCTTCAACAGGCAGCATCTCTTTCTTCATTGCTAAGGAATTTTCTAGTGTGGGCACGTTACCCAGGTCTAACTATGAGATGAAAGAAGGTGTTGATGGTTTCTAGGAATGATTTATCACAATGATAAGAAAAAGATGTAAACAGAGGAAGACCTTTTGCCACTACTTGACACCTTTCCTGAACCTTGCTTTCTGCCCTAGACATTATTAAAAGAAGATATGATTTTTACAACGGTGGCAGCCATCTTATAACCAACAGAGAGAGTCATTGTAAGTCTCACCTGAGGATAGCAAAGTGAAATGATCAGAGAAGCTTCCATCACTGATGACGATAATCCTGGATTAACAATTTCTGGCCTCCTTGTAGGTAAATAGTAAATGCCCTTCTGGTTTAAGCCACAATTAGGAGAAACACTGTAAATGCGTGTGCGCGTGCTCGCAAATGAGCATGTGTGTTTATGGGCATATATACCTGTGTGTTTTAGACAGAATTTTTCCATTAAATAACTGTGATTCTGGACCACAATTTTGTCATTTACAGAGAGAGAGAAACAAAGACAGAGAGACATATTCGGTGGTCCAAATTCACATGCTTTGGGGTCCGGAAATAAGAATGAGTTAAAAGAGTTGAAAACACAAACACAAGATAAAATTGCAGCTCCTTTGCTGGAGCTGTCTTTGCCTGCCTTGAAGCAATTTAGAATATACTAATTGCTGATAGCTGCTTAGAAATGGCTTCATTAATGTGATCATAGAACCAGGAATGTGTTGAGTATTTAACAAAAGTTGACAAAATGAAAATTTTGTTAAATTCAAGAAGGCTAACAAATGAAGCATGATAATAGTGTTTGTGAGATATTCAAATCCCAACTCTAAGGCCTTTACCTCTCTTTTAGGGGAAACTCACTGTTAGGGATCTCTTAGATGCCCTGATTTGGATTAGCAAAATCCCTAGTGACTCACTCAATGACTTGCTTTTGGTTTTGAGACAGTCTGACTTTGTCGCTCTTGGTAGAGTGCTGTGATGTCACGGCTCACAGTAACCTCAAACTCTTGGGCTCGAGTGATCCTCTTACCTCAGCCTCTCACGTAGCATGGACTATAGGCACCTGCCGCGCCTGGCTAGTTTTTCAGAGACCCAGTCTCACTCTTGCTCAGGCTGGTCTCCAACTCCTGAGCTAAAGTGATCTGCCTGCCTTGGCCTCCCACTCACTGCTCCCGGCCTTAATTGTGCTTTTGCTATCTCCTCTACTAATGGTTACCATGCCATTTCCATCTCACCTGCATCTGAGTGACACAATAAATCTGGATACTTCCATTTCAGAATTCACACTGTTACTTTCCCCCTTTGAAAAAGAGCAATAGCTTTAGAATCATTGCTCTCACTTTCCACTTCTCCCACACTCCAATTTGGGGGCTCCAGGCAGAGAAGAACATCTGTTATCTTCAGGGCTGCCAAACTCCTAGTCAGCTCTAGGACGATAAAGGAACCTCATTATCTGCATCACAGTAGTAACCCCTACCTTTCATACACCCTGAGAGTGCCTGGGAGCTTGGGCTTCTGAGCCTTAAGCATTGGGGTGTTTTATTTTCTCTACTGCAAGAAGAGAATAAAAGAAGCCAATAGACGTTGATGGGGTGACGTAGGGGATTTTCCAAAATATTGAAATAATCCCGTAACACTTTTCAAGAAAAACAACTAGGCAAAACTTCTGAGTCATGAGACCATTATATCCCTGGCCCTGCTTTTATAGACACAACCAACGTAAATTCTTTTTCAACGTAGAATGGCTTGTCCATTTGCCAACACACTCTCTAGGGCAGCAAATATTTGAGTTATGCATTACATAGTGAAGTGCTTTGAAATATCTTTATTATTAAAAGTACATTACAAAACCGAGCTCTGTTTTCCCCCCTTCTATCTAGTCCGCACAAATGAGGCTTTAATTTCAATTTTAAAAGATTGAACTATTCACTGAGCACCTGTCATGTACCAGGCAATGTGCTAGGCACCTTACAACGTAACAATTAGAGAAACATACAGCTGATTCCGTTAGGAAGTGACATGATCAGATAGGTTCGCTGTATAGAAGAGGATGTGTAAAAGGGAGAGACTGTAGAGAGTGAGACCAATTAATTAGGGAAACATCTCAATGCAGTCTGTGTGAGACACAATGTGGGCCTGAACTTGGACAGTAAGAGAAAGGTTGCAGTGGTTCTCAACTTCCCTAATGCCTCTTAATGCCTCCACCCTTTAACACAGTTCCTCATGTTGTGGTGACCACCAACCATAAAATTATTTTTTTTGCTACTTCATAACTATAATTTTGCTACTGTTATGAATCGTAATGTAAATATCTGATATGCAGGATATATTTTCATTGTTACAAAGGGGTCGAGACCCACAGGTTGAGAACCGCTGAAGGAGAGAGAAAAAGAAAGGAAACCAAAAACAGGTTGAGGTTGCCGGGTCAGGGGACTGAACAGTGGTGATGGTATCAACCCAAGACAAGGAGCAAAGAAGACAGCACTGAAGGGGGGACCAAAGAGTGAGATCCCTTCAGACATGTGAAGTTTGAAGGCTTGCAGGATAAAGAGGAGGAGGTTTACAGAAATCAGATGAAAGTACTAGGTCAAAGAGAGGTTGATACTAAAAATAGTTACTAAAGAAACATCAGCCTGTGGTGGTAACAGAAGCTATGTAGGAATAGGTGATTGGTCTGGGAAGACGTATAAGCATATGGGATGAAAATTCAAGACAGAAAGCAGAACCCAAAAGGATACTAAAATTTCTATAACGAGTGAAGGAAGAGGAAGGGATGGAGGAGAAGGATAAAGAACGCCAGCAGAACACGCTGGTAGGAAAATCATGGACAAGTCACGATAACAAACATGTCTCTTCAGGACCAGGCTGTTGACTGACTCACCATCTTATCTTCGATGACCTCCCCCAAAACCATGCTCCAGCCATTCAAAACTGCTGATAACTCCTTAAAATGCAATATGCTTTCTACTTCCAGGCCTTTGTACCTCCTGTTTCCTCTGTCTGGAATTCCCTCCCTATCTTAATCATGTTCTAAGCTTTTACTCTTCCTTCCAGCACCAGCTTCTCTTTGAGGCCTTTGCAGCATCCCCAAGCAGACAAAGGCCCCTGCTGCATTGAATCACACCTCCATTATCAAAGTCATCACATTCCTGGGAGGCTGAGGTGGGTTGATTGCTTGAGGGCAGGAGTTTGAGACTAGCCTGAGCAAGAGCAAGACACCATCTCTAAAGATAGCCAGGCATTGTGGTGGGCACCTATAGTTCCAGCTACTTGGGAGGCTGAGGGAGGAGGAAGACTTGACACCAAGAGGTTGAGGTTGCTGTGAGCTGTGACACCACGGCATTCTACCAAGGGTGTCAAAGTGAAATTCAGTCTTAAAAAAAAAAAAAAAAAATCACATTCTACCTGTTTAATTTGTTTTCCCATTATACCATAGTTCCATGAGTACTAATGGTTTTCACCTGTGTATTGCATATGTTTTTACCTTTGTATTTCTAGCCCCCACGTGGCATCCCGCATTAGGAGATGGTATTGCATGCACCAGTTAGGGACTCAAGCAGCTAACACATGTGGGTTTAAATCCCTTCCTTTGCCATTTACTGACTACATGATCTTGAGTAAACTACTAAGCTCAGTTTCTTTTTTTTTGAGATAGAGTCTCAACCTGTCACCCTGGGTAGAGTTCCATGGTGTAACAGCTCACAGCAACCTCCAACTCTTGGGCTTAAGAGATTCTCTTGCCTCAGGCTCCCAAGTAGCTGGCACTATAGGCGCCGGTCACAATGCCCAGCTATTTTTTTGGTTGTAGTTGTCATTGCTGTTTGGCGGGCATGGGCTGGATTCAAACCCGCCAGCTCGGGTGTATGTGGTTAGTGCCCTAGCCACTGAAATGCCACCTCTAAGCTCAGTTTCTTTATTGTTAAATTAGAATAAATAGGGCAGTGCCTGTGGCTTAGTGGGTAGGGCACCAGCCCCATATACCGAGGGAGGAGAGTTCAAACCTGGCCCCAACCAAACTGCAACAAAAAAAATAGCTGGGCGTTCTGGCAAGCACCTGTAGTCTCAGCTACTCGGAAGCCTGAGGCAAGAGAATCGTCTAAACCCAGGAGTTGGAGGTTGCTGTGAGCTGTGACACCATGACACTCTACCAAGGGCGATAAAGTGAGACTCTATCTCAAAAAAAAAAAAAAAAAATTAGAATAATTATTGAACCAATCTTACAGAATCTGTGGGATAAAAAATGAGACAACACATGTAAGGAACTTGGTCACAGAGATTGCCACACACTCAGGCTCAGCAAATGTGAGCGCCTTGATTTCAGAGGGAGTTCAATGTAATTGTAGAAAATATGGGCTCAGCTCAAGCAACTAGGGTGCCAACCACATACACTGGAGCTGGTGGGTTCAAATCCTGCCCGGGGGCCTGCCAAACAACAATGATGAGAATTACAACCAAAAAAAAAAAAAAAAATAGCTGGGCATTGTGGCGGGTGCTTGTAGTCCCAGCTACTTGGGAGACTGAGGCAAGAGAATCACTTAAGCCCAAGAGTTGGAGGTTGCTCTGAGTTGTAAAGCCACGGCACTCTACCAAGGGTGACAGCTTGAGACTCTGTCTCAAAAAAAAGAAAAAAGAAAATATGAATGGCAATGTACAGGCCTACCAAGAAGAGCTTCAGGAAGGAAGAAATGGTCAACAGAATCAACATTGCTAGAAAGTTTAGTAGGAGCAGGGTTGTCAGTTTGCTAAATTCTCAACCAAAGCATCCTTCTTCCCCCACCAGCTGGGTTGCTTCAACTTCACTGTCAGACCCAGCCTGGCTCCAGACTCTATACTCAAAGAAGACGACAGATTGGGGGGGGGGGAAGAAAACTTGTAATAAAAGCAAAGTCCTAAAATAGGTGGGGGGAGGAGATGGGATCAAGGCCATGGTCATGATGACTTCCTCAAAACAGGAAGGAAGAAGAGACAGGAACAGGTGAAAATATGGATATTTAGGAGAGGATGTGGGTTCCTGGTTTTCTATCAAAACTGAAGAAGGTGACTATTAAAGAGACATTCATGAATAAAACATTTTGTACTCTCAAGATGAAAGAATTAAGTCAGCTATACAATGATGCAAGCTTTTATCAAACAGATAAGATTTTCTAAGTTGGCATCAAGGTCTCTTATCTAATTAGAAGTCTGATTTAATCAACAGCCCAGGTATTGTTATATATTTTAGCTTTTCATATTTATAAATGCATGTTTTCTTAAAGTAAATATTCATTGGTGTCTAAATAAACTGTATAAGCACTTCTAGCAAAGCTATACAAATAGTTGGTAACTATCTTGAATAGTTAACAGCTAAGTATATTGATTTGCTGAATATTATGTTTAGCTCAATGGTACAGATTCACAAAATAAACATTTTTTTATTGCAAACTAGCATTATGAAAGTGATTGGTCCATAAAATTTATGTTAAATGTATCTATTACTCTGAAGTTCACAAGCTCACACAATTTAAGCAGTGTCACAATATCATGCATCTGACGTTTCCCTTCACATTCATGATTATCAGCTATTTTGTGGGCCAGCCTATTGGTTAAAACAGGGCACACTCAGTTCCAGAAAGAGTTTATTCGACTTGCTCAATCCCAAAATGAACTAAGGTAAAATAACCTTATAAAATTAAAGTGGAGACGGACAATGGAAGACAAACTCAGTACTCCTAAAACCTGCAGGAAGACTTTATAAGGCCATCTTCAGGACAATCAGAAAAAAGGTCCAAAAAACCCAACTTATAGTAGATTACACATTGCAGAAAAATGATGTGATCCTTCTCCTTCTATTACCTTAAGAACTGAATAAAGGTTAATGGATCTGAAAAATTCCATTTCTAAGAGTCTGGCTTTTAATGTCACACGCCTGGTACAATACCATCCATTATAATAGAAAATAGTCCAGATGAGTAAATTGTACATAAGATAATGTGAAAGATTTGAGGAAACCTGTTTCTACTTCAGTCTCGTGAAATAAAGCATTTAAAAGGACAGAAGAAGGGGAGTGGTAGGAGGTATTGCAGAGTTTGGTTTTGTTTACCTTCCCCATACATTCATTTATAAACATTATTACCACATTCTTGTATAAATTCTTTAATTTAAAAAAGTACAATAAAGTGTTCTAAAAACAATTATAAACTGGGTGCAGTGATGCAGCTCTATACTCCGAGCTACTTGGGAGGCTGAAATAGGAAGATTAGCTCGTGCCCAAGAGTTTGAGGCTGTGATGTACTATAATTGCAATAGTGAATAGCCATGATACTCCAGCCTAACAACTTCCTTAGGAAAAAAAATACTATTAGAATAATCACACATAGCTAACCAAGTATAGTGTTAGCTTATAGTGGCTTATGAAGATTTAGGTAGAAAAATATCTTTTTTAACCAGTTCTTTCACATTTGTTTTACCTCCTGATTCAATGGCAAAAATAATTGCTCTGAGTTTTGTTTGATACCAGCTCACTTTGTGTACTTTGTGTTAAATTTGTTCTCACCCTCTGTGGTAGATCGTATTTTCAAAGGTGGCCAATATCCCCACCCATATGTATTTTTATAATATGGTGTTGATATCCATCCCTCCCACTGAATGGTGGGGTCATCGTGCTCTTCCTTTGGATCTGGGTGAACCTCTCAGATTCAAGTCCCTGCCTTGACCAAAGGGATCCTATGTGATTGTCTGCCTTTTACTTCTGCTATGATTTCTTGGGAATCTTACTCTTGGAACCCGTTTATATGCTGTGAAGACACCAAACATTCACATGGAGAGGACTCACATAAGTGTTCCAGCCAACAGCTCCGGCTGGCACTGCCCACCAGATATGTGAACGAGCAAACCTTAGACGCTTCCTGCACCAGCCATGGAGTCACCTGCAGCCTTCTAGTCTCCCCAGCTGATTCCTCCTATCTTCAAAGCCCTGCCCAAATTGCAGATTTTTTTTTCTTTTTTTGTAGAGACAAAGTCTCACTCTGTCACCCTCAGTAGAGTACCACATCATCACAGCTCACAGTAACCTCCAGCTCTTGGGCTTATGTGATTCTCTTGCCTCAGTCTCCTGAGTAGCTGGGACTACAGGCGCCCGTCACAACGCCCAGCTATTTTTTTGCTGCAGTTTGGCTGGGGCTGGATTTGAACCCGCCACCCTCGGTATATGGGGCTGGAACCCTACTCACTGAGCCACAGGCACCACTCCCAAATTGCAGATTAATGAGCAAAACACGTGATTATTGTTGTTTGAACCCTCTATGTTTGAGGTGATTTGTTATGCAGTAATAGATAACCCAAACTGTTTATATATCCTTTTGATAAAAGTTAGGCTTACAAGCTATTGAACTCAGGCTGTATGTGTCACTAGAAACAGATAATTATCTTCTTAATGTAACATAATCTAACCACATAATCACTCTTTATAAAGACATAAAATGCTAATGTTCTTCAAAGCTTATAGTGAATGAAGCTTAAAGTTCCCATTTCTCATCTTATTGCTCATATTCACCATAACTGACTTAGATACTGGTTTTTAAAGCCTCTGGGAACTCTCTGTATTCATCAAGTAAGGTATAAAATGTGACATATTACTTTTTTTCTCATTTGTTTTTTGATATAGTTTTATTGTATGCATTTCAAGTTGGTAAACAGACTTCCTCCCAGACATGAGTATCTGTCTTGTATCTTCACATGATGTTTAGATTGGAAATTGTGTGAATAATATTTTAAATAGCAATACTAAAAACATACTAGTGCCATTAAGATTGTCTGAACCTACATATACATACTTATTTCTAAAATCTGAAAAACTCTCCGCCAGAAGGAAAAATAAAATAAAATAGAAAAAACTCAAAACGTCTAAATGCATAATGGAAAGTCCAGAAATGAATTCATGTCAATATCTCAACTGATTTCTGACAAAAATACAAAAGTAATTTAAAAAATAAAGCATAATCTTTCCAACAAATGGTGCTGGGACAATATACATATTCATAAAAGGAAACAATTTGTATGTCAGAAAAAAAAATTTTAAATGGATGACAGTGCTGGTGGGAATGCCCACTAATACGTTCCTTCTGGAAGGATGTTTGGAGAATACTTAGAGACCTGCCATTCAATCCTATAATTCTTTTACTAGGTTTATACCCAGAAGACCAAAAGTTACAATATAACAAAGACATCTGTACCAGAATGTTTATTGCAGCCCAATTCAAATTGCTAAGTCATGGAAGAAGCCCAAGTGCCCATCGACCCACAAATGGACTAGCAAATTGTGGTATGTGTATACCATGGAATACTATGCAACCTTAAAGAAAGATGGAGTCTTTACCTCTTTCATGTTTACATGGATGGAGCTGGAACATATTCTTCTTAGCAAAGTCTCTCAGGAATGAAAGAAAAAGTATCCAATGTACTCAGCCCTACTATGAAGCTAAATTATAGCTTTCACATGAAGCTATTACCCAACTATAGCACAAGACTATGGGGAAAGGGCCAAGGAAAGGGAAGGGAGGGGAGAGGTTTTGGTGGAGAGAAGGTAATGGATGGGGCCACATCTACGGTGCATCTTAGAATGGGTACAGGCGATTGCACTAATGTACACAGCTATGATTTAACAATTAACAGACTAAATTTAAAATGTTAAAACTATAAAGCATTTAAAATAAAATCTTTATGAGAAAGAGTTCTTAGATACAACAGTAAAAGTACAATCCATAAAAGGAAAAAAATGAACATTAGACTTCATCAAAATTAAAAATCTTTGTTCTAAGAAAGACACCACAGAGAAAAAAAGACAAGAAATAGACTGAGGCTCGGTGCCTGTAGCTCAAGTGGCTAAGGCGCCAGCCACATACACTGAAGCTGGCAGGTTTGAATCCAGCCCGGACCTGCCAAACAACAATGACAATTGCAACCAAAAAATAGCCAGGCGTTGTGGCGGGTACCTATGGTCCCAGCTACTTGGGAGGCTGAGGCAAGAGAATTGCTTAAGCCCAGGAGTTGGAGGTTGCTGTGAGCTGTGATGCCACAGCACTTTACCCAGGGTGACAGCTTGAGGCTCTGTCTCAAAAAAAAGAAAAAAGAAATAGACTGAAAGAATTTTCAAATCACATATCTGACAAAGAACTTATCTCCAGAATATATAAATAACTCTCTGAACACAACAACAAGAAAATAACCAATGTACAAGATGGACAAAATATCTGAACAGATAATTCAACAAAAAAATATATATATAAGAATGGGAAATAAACACATGGAAAGTGTTGAACAGTATTATTCATTAGGGAAATGCAAATTAAAACTATAGTCAGACACACATACCTCCATACACCTATTAAAATGACTAAATCAAACCAAAAAAATGACAGTGCCAAACCTTGGCAAGGATGTGGAGTAACAGAACCTTCACCCATTGTTAGCAGGAATGTGAAAACAGCACAGCCACACTAAGAAATAGTCTGAGAGTTACTATTACACTTACCATATGATTCAACAATCCCATCCCTAGTTATATATCCAAGAAAAATGAAAATATATGTTCACACAAAAATGCTTCATAGCAATTTCACAAATATTTAATAGCAACTTCATTCATAATTGCCCCAACCTAGAAACAACCCAAACGTTCTTCATCTGGTGAAGGGCTAAATAATGGTACGTCTATACAGTGGAATACTACTCGGCAATAAAAAGGAACAAAATTTTACAAATGCAAGAACTCAGAAGGACTTTATAGGCATGATGCTGAGTCAAAAAATTCAATTTCAAATGGTTATATTCTGGATGATTCAATGTATATGATATTCTGGGAAAGGTAAAACTGTAGAGATAGAGAAAGGATCAGTGGCTACCCTTAAGTTTGAGGATAGAGGGGTATTGAATTCAGTAAGATTAGTATGAGAAAATATTTCAAGGAAGATGTAACTGTTATGTACCTGGATTGTGGAGCTGACTACACAAATCTAAGTATTTGTTGAAACCCATTAAACTATATAAAAAGTGAATTTTACTCCGTGCAAATTTCAAAAATCTTAAAGCTAAACTAATAACATCAACACCTAGTTATATTTATTTATTGCCTCTTTCTCCTTTCACTGTCAACTAAATTATTCTATCTTGTAACTCAAATACTTTGCATAACATGATAATTTAAAATATAACATCGTGATGGCACAGTGCTTATGGCGCCAGCCACATACACTGAGGGTGGTGGGTTTGAACCCAGTCTGGGCTAGCTAAACAACAATGACAAGTGCAACCAAAAATAGCTGGGCGTTGTGGTGGGCACCTGTAGTCCCAGCTATTTGGGAGGCTGAGGCAGGAGAATTGCTTTAGCCCAAGAGTTTGAGGTTGCTGTGAGCTGTGATGCCACTCTACCAAAGGGAACATAGTGAGACTCTGTGTCAATAAATAAATATAAATATATAACATCTTGGCAAGCATAGACAAATGACAATAAAAGAAAACCACAAGCTGCTGTGACGAATGCCTGCAGTCCCAGCTGTTTGGGAGGCTGAGGTGGGATTCTCACTTGAGCCCAGGTGTTCCAGGCTGCAGTGAGCCATGAGCATACCTGTAAATAGCCACTGCACTGCACTCCAGCCTACACAACATAGCAAACCCTGTCTCTTAAAAACAAAAGCAAAAAAAAACAAACTAAAAAACTTTAAAAAAATAAGCCTAATTTTTGTCTGTTCAGGAAGATTTTCCATTAACCCACCTTATTCTCAGAATTATTTTTCTTACAACCATCATGGAAACAGCAGAAATAACTGAGAAGGTCCTGGGGGACGCAAAAAGTTAAATGAGGGGTTTAGTGGCTCCTCTCAGGAACCATAATGTCAGAGAAATGTTCTTTTAGGGAACACAGAATTGAAAATGTAATTCAAATTATTCTCATGATGGATCTGAGCAATGAAAATTATTACAACTCTGTTGTAAATCCTACTGTTAAATCAAGGTAACCTGAAGGAGGACTCTAAATACTCATGAGAATGGTTAGAGACAGCTAGGTGTAACGGGAGTGTGAAGAAGGGCTTCCTTAATAGTGACAATGCCTGAAAATTAGAAGAGCAAGACCGTAAATACAGTAGAACCCGTGTAAATTGACAGCCCATGGGACTGTAACAAACTAGTCAACATACAAAAGTGGCCAATATAAGGAAGCAGGCCTGCTGTACTGATATGTACATGTGGTGCACGTCCAGTCTATGAGAATTAGGCCAACTTAAGAAGGTTGTCAATGTGGGGAGGTGGTCAAATATGGACCTTCCATTGGGTGATTTCAAAGTAAGGCATCGTTAAGACCAAATTTTAAATCCCTGAGTTCTGACTTTCTGACTATGAACTTGAGTATGTAGTACTTCAGTTTCTCTAAATCCACATTTTCTTATCTGGAAAATGAGAATAAGAGTTATCTCCTTCATAAGAGTGTTGTGAGAACTATGCCTCAGCACCATGAGTGGCTCACTGTAAATATTTCATTATCATCAGAAGGAAGGAAGGAAGGGCTCTATATTTCTACAGCAAACAAAAACACTAGTTTGCTGCCATAAAAGAAGTGACACCAATACCCAGAGATCTTTGTGGAGGACTGAATCATGAAACAAGAAAAAGACACTGAATTTCACTTGAACCAATGATATGAGGATGTTTTACAGCTCCTTCAAGTCTCCCAGGAATTGATGCCATGGAAACACCTATCAGAGCTTGTCAGAAAGATGGTAAGGCCCAGAAAGATGGTAAGGCCCAGAAAGATGCTTGCAATGTGTTTTGCACTTCAAGATCTCAATAAATACTTATTTAATTGACTGAATTAAATTCTCTGGAAATGGCCATAGGAATCATATGGGTCTCTAAATGTATGTGATATATAGACAAGCTATTTAAAAACTCAGTGGCAAAATGTCATTTCTTAATCTTCTACAAGTTAGAAAATGAGTAAGGTATAAACATAGGCTGGTGCCCAAGAAATCTATCTTTCTACTTTGGTAACTAATTTAACTTACATATTTGAGAAAGTAGGTGAAATTTCTGTACCTTAGTTATCTTGGATATAAAATAAAGACACCACTTTTTTTTAAAAAAGGAAAAAATAGAAATACCCAATACCTTAGAAGCC
The DNA here is from genome assembly GCA_963574355.1 of Loris lydekkerianus. Taxonomy (NCBI): domain Eukaryota; kingdom Metazoa; phylum Chordata; class Mammalia; order Primates; family Lorisidae; genus Loris; species Loris lydekkerianus. The sequence goes on along the minus strand of CAUYPK010028426.1, from coordinate 8,583 downwards.
CAAGAAGACAATGTATTGGTACATTTTTGTTTCCCTTAGTAGAATGAAGTTGAAGGTCATTTTTCCCTGACCTTCTTGTTTTTGGAAACCCAGATTCTAACTATACTGTATGATGCTACCTAACTACTTTGGAAATTTCATGCTATATCAGCATTTTTACAAAAGCTTTAAAAACTTTTTAATGAAAATATCAAGTTGTAAAAATAACATGCATAGTTTATAATATGTAATTCTAATAGTATATTAAGTAACAAAATGGGATTGGAAATACACCAAATAGATGCAAACGTGAACTCAGTCATACAGTGACATTTTAGATATGTACAAACTCAGGTATTATTTGCAGTTATTAGAAGAATGATCAAAACAAAAAGCTGAGAAATAACTATTTTGTCTAAATAATGTAGAAAGAACCCAGCCTGGGACAGCTAAAAATTAAAAATGATAATAATAATGTAGAAAAGATCCTGTAAATAATTCAAATTTCAATTAGGTTTATATTGTCTTCATTAAAAATACCTACACCTGGGCAGCGCCTGTGGTTCAGTGAGTAGGGTGCCAGCCTCATATACTGAGGGTGGTGGGTTCAAATCTGGCCCCCGGCCAAACTGCAACCAAAAAAAATAGCTGGGCGTTGTGGCAGGCGCCTGTAGTCCCAGCTACTCGGGAGGCTGAGGCACGAGAATTGCCTAAGTCCAAGAGCTGGGAGAGTGACACCACAGCACTCTACTGAGGGTGACAAAGTGAGGCTCTGTCTCAAAAAAAAAAAAAAAAAACCTACACCTGCTAATGAGTAAGGTTATTTGTCTTTTTCATGTCTTTATCTTTAGGGCATAAAACATTACTTTATGCTAAATGAGTGTCCATTAAATAAATCTCCACAAAGCATATTTTCATTGACATTAGTAATTACAAACACTAATTTGTTAGTTGTTTATATTCACCAAAAGCCTCTCCAAATTATTTTGATTTCTGAATTTCTGTTATACAATTTGAATTTGTTGCTAAAATCCATATAATCTCCTCAATCCATATCTTTGGCTCTTATGGACCTCTGTGCTTTCTCAATTATACTTCTTCTCCCAACCATGTTCAGAGAAAGGAAAATATTGATATTTTAGTGTGATTCCGATTCATCCCAGAATTGATTGTCCAGGAAACAGTGGCACAGTCAAAATACAATGTGACTGGGGCCTACAACATTTCACCACTTCGCAGGACAACACAGCTATCCCTTCTGTTTTTCTACTTCTAATTTGCTCAAAATCTTTTGCAGGAAAATGGTGATACTGCAGCCAGAGGTTGTCAGCATTTCTGTTCCACCTGACCAGATGAGTCAGGTAGACTGGAAAGACCAAAAATTCTAACAACCTATTTGTACATCTTATGCAAATTAATGCACCAATCACTAAAAAAGTACTTCTGTAAGGTCATACAAATAAATGAAAGCCTGAACAGAGGATAGCAGTCAATAATCTGAAGGTTGCAGCATTATGCCATTTTATACAAGTTTTAATTATAAGGTCTTCTAAACAAGTGTCCAGTCTGCAAAATAGTAATGACCTTTCTTATGATTTTTTTCTAGTAACTATTTTCATACCCACTATTGCTTAGATCACTAAGTGTTCTACAGAATGAGATTTCATAGTTTTTATATGTACATATATTCTATTTAAAACTTAATGTATTATGCTTCCTCGTTGTATATGAGTGTTCACATATACATACATTATTAGTCGAGCAAATATAAAAATGACTTTTTGCTTAAAATGTAATTTCTCTTGCACTATAAATAGCAATAATTTCACCTTCATTCCTATATGCATAAGTCACCGACTTGATACCTACAGCAATTCTTCAGCCAAAAAACAAAACAAAACAAAACAAAACACTTCAAGTGTACATAAAAACTCATTGTTGTAAAATTAGAGTCCTGGAGCTTAAGATTTAAAACCATATTTCTCTGGGATGCAGATTGCCACAAAAAAATGTACAGGTTAATTTTTAGTAACTGAACAAAAATATGACCATAAATAAAGGTTGGCCCTAATGTAACACTATCTACACAGACAGTGTTAAAATTCAAATGTGGCAGAGACTTTGTCCTGTGTTAAGCAATTTTTGCTGTCATGTTTTCATAAATTCCAGAGTTTTGTTCTTCCAAATTTTCACACTGTTGGGGAGAAAGAACATCCTTTGGGCATTACCCAGATAGTATCCATCAACCAATTTTACCCTGTTTCTAAACAGGAATCCAATTCTCGTTAGTAGAGAGGTTTCCTGCTTGCAGTCAACGGATCCTATTCTCACACTCACTGCACCATCCTGAACAGGGCAAGCGCACAATTGTCACTGCTGCGAGAACCTAAAGTGCTAATGCTACAAAAAAAAAAAAAAAAAAAATCCTCTAGATACCAAATCACAGATCACAACCAGATGGAGTACTCCCTTGTTTCAATATTACCGTACAAACAGAAAACAGGACTTATTCAAACAGCCAAAGACATGTGCATTCCCCCCTCGCAGTGTTGGGGAAGCTGTTTCTGTCATGTAGAGGTCGGGGGAACAGAACACACGTTTCCCGCGCGATTCTGTGCGACACGGCTAATGCGGGGCTGCAATGGTTGGGTGTAGCTCTGCCTGAAAGTTGAGAAATGGCAAGTAACCTCTGGCTGAGGTTCCTTCTCTCCCATGGGTGGGTAGTGAATGCCTCCAGCAGCCCCTCGCCAGGTCCTCAGAGGACTTGGGTCTGGGGTACATTTCCCCCCTGGGTACCCCGGTTTATTCTAACGGTATAGCTCTGCAGTGAGTCATGTGACAGCTGGGTGTGTCCCTCTGTGCGCGGTGGGAGGGATGAGTTTGCGGGCTGTGTGTGAGTGTGTGCGCACGTTCAGAACTTGCACGTCTGGTTTGGGAAGACGTGTGTTTTTCGGGGGGGGGGGGTTTGTGAGCGCGCGTCAGTCTGTCTGAGAAGTGAGACTGAGGACAGTTCGAGAACGGTCCTGGGCCAGGCGAGGTGGCCAAGTTTGCCCGTGTCTGTGGGTCCCACTCCTTGCTGGCCTCTGCGCTGCGGGCGAGGTCCGCGTCCTTGGGGGAGGCGAGGACAATGGGGTGCGGGAGCCCCTCCCCGCTTTCTGTGCACCCACCTGACGAATCCGCGACGGGTTTGGCGGGGTGGAGGCCCCGCCCTCCGGGGCCGGGGAGGTGGGAGAAGCCATCTTCCCGCTGCTCCGGGCTCCTTCCTGCTGTCACGCTCGGGTCCCCCGCGTCCCCTCCGTCGCCTCTGCGCCGGCCTGCGGCCCGCGGGCCGGGATCAACCGGAGGTTCTGCAGCCGCCGCGCCTCCCAGAGCGCCCGGGCTCCCCCGCCGCGGGTGCGGAGGGCTGCTGTCCCCCTCGCCCCGAGTCCTGCCGGAGCCCCGCGCCCACCTACCTCCCGTCCGGGAGACTCGGGGCCATGGCGGGCCGGGGTCGGACGCGACCTTGGCGGAGCGGCCGGGCTGGCGGCTGCCCCTTCCCGGCGCCGCGCCCCGCGCCGGTGTCTGGGTGTGGGAGCCGCCGGGCTTATTCTAGCTGCGGCGCCGGGAGAAAGGAAGCTGCTATCCTCGCTGCTGCTGCAGCTGCTATCGCCAGGAGAGCGATGAGCTCATGGACAGCTCCCAGAAATATGTCCGTATGCACCACTGACTGCCGGAGTTCGGGAGGTGGGTGGGGATAAGGAGGCTCCCGCATCACTGGCAGACGCTCCCCCGGGAGGCCCCCAGCTGCTGGGGCACGTCCAGGCGTCCCTGCCCGTCCTCATGCTCACTCTCGGCTGTTCCCATTCATACCCCCCACACGCTTCCAGTCGGCACTGGTTCTCCGGTTTGCGTTGTGCTGGGCACCCACCCACCCCTGGCCTCCACGCGCACGCAGCCTTTGTCCTGCCAACCACTCCCTGCTGCCGAGGAGGGATGGAGTGAGCGTGGGGGAAATGCCACTGCCACGGCAGGTGCTGGCTGCGGATCGAGTGCCCTGAGCAGTGTGTTTTTTACCTTTGGGATGTTCCCCCCACCCACCCAGGATCCCACTTCTCCCTTCCCACGTTCTTCTCTATGAGGAAACATCTTGCAGCCACCCTTCAGGATGGTGACTTGGGCCCCCCTCATCAAGGTGGAGGTCCCTGCCCCCTTCTGTAGCTCTGAAGATCTCAAAAGACAGGACCAGGTTTTGAAGACCTGTCTGTTACAGAGCTCGTGGTAGGAGTCCTGAATCCTCAGGGGGGACAACCTGCTTTGCACTGTATCACTATTTCCCAGGAATATACTTAGAGCTACCACTGAGTTGCCATCCAAGACCTGATCATTATCTCCCTTTATTGGCTCAGCTGTCCCATTGAGGTGGGAATTACAACTTTTACAGAGAGAAGATGTCCTTTCTTATGAATCATCAATTCTTACTTTCCTATGCACCTTCCTACAAACACATCCCCATCTTTAAAACAAAACAAAGCAAAACTTTACTAGAATCCCCTGTCCCCAAGGTTTGTTTGTTTCTTTCTTTCTCTCTTTCTGAGACAGAGTCTCATTATGTCACCTTCGGTAGAGTACCCTGGGGTCACAGTTCACAACAATCTCAAACTCTTGGGCTCAAGCGATTCTCTTGCCTCAGCCTCCCAAGTAGCTGGGACCACAGGCACTGCCACAACGTCCGGCTGTTTTTTAGAGATGGGGTCTCGCTCTTGTTCAGGCTGTCCTGGAACCTGTGAACTCAGGGCAATCCACCAGCCTCAGTCTCCCAGAGTGTTGGGATCATGGGTGTGAGTCACATGCCCCGCCACCCAGTTTTCTGTATCTCTTTTCAGAAAGATCCTTTACAAAGTTTCACTGTCTCTAATTCATCTCTTCACATTCTCTACTGAAATGTCTCTATTCAGGCTTTCCTTCACCTGCTTCAACAAACTGTCCTGACAAGGTTCTCAGTGACCCCGTGTTGCTGAGTCCAGTGATTAATTCTCAGTCCTCCTTTGGCTTGATCTCTAAATGTTATTATTTTTTAAAAATCATTCCTCCTTGAAAATGTCTTCCATTAGTTTCTGGGACACCACTCTCCTGTTGTCTTAGCACCGGGTCGGCTGCTTCTCAGTGTCCTGCACTGGCCCTCTAAATTTTGGAATGTTAAAAGGTTCAGTCCTAGTCCCCATTTTCTTCTTCATATATACTAAAAGCATTTTGATCTCATACAGTTCCATGGCCTTAAATAGAATTTATATTCTAATACTCTTCAGCCCCAGGCTTCCCCTTAAGTTACAGCTCCTATTGCCAACTATCTTTACCTCCACCTGGATATCAAGGAGTTTCAAACTTGCCATCTCCAAAATTGAGCTTCTTTAAATCTTCTGCCAAATCAACTGCTTTGATGTTGCTTTGCCCATCTTAGAGATGCTCAGGACAAAAACAAAACAAAACAAAAACAAATACTCTTTTTTTTTTTTTTTGTAGAGACAGAGTCTCACTTTGTCACCCTCAGTACAGTGCTATGGCATCTCAGCTCACAGCAACCTCCAACTCCTGGACTTAGGTGATTCTCTTGCCTCTGCCTCCCAAGTAGCTGGGACTACAGGCACCTGCCGCAAAGCAACGCCTGGGTATTTTTTGGTTGTGGTTTGGCCGGGGCTGGGTTTGAACCCACTGCCCTTGGCATATGGGGCTGGCGCCCTACTCACTGAGCCACAGGTGCTGCCCAAAAACAAATACTCTTAATTCCTTACTTGCTGTTTCCAACAAATCCTGGTGGTTCTACAGAATCCAACCACTTCTATATTTTCACTACCATCCCTCTAGTTCAAGCCACCATCATTTTTTTCACCTGCCCAAGAGCAAAAGTCTCTAACCAGCTTGCTCCAGAGCAGCCAGTCAGTGCTCAAAGCTTTCCTGTGAAAGCCGTGCATGGTAGCTCACACCTGTGTTCCTAGCACTGTGGAAGGATGATGCGGGTAGATCACCTGAGCTTAAGAGTTAGAGACCACCCTGAGCAAGAGCAAGAGCAAGACCCGCTCTCTAAAAAAATAGCCGGATGTGTGGCAGGCACCTGTAGTCCCAGATAGTTGGAGGCTGAGGCAAGATAATCACTTGAGCCCAAGGTTTGAGATTGCTGTGAGCTATGACATCATAGCACTCTGCTAAGGGTGACAAAGTGATTTTATCTCAAAAAAAATTTTTTTTTTTGAAAAAAAAGCTCTCCTATGTCTCCCTATCTCACTCGGAGTTAAGAGCCATGGTCAGTGGATGGTCTATAAAGTCTGTAATCCATCCCCCATTCCAGTCCACCACCCCTCTGACCCTATTTCTAACCATCCTTTCTATTTTTTGCCAGGCCCACTCTGGTCTCAGGTCCTTTGCACCTGGATCACTCCTCCCTCAGATGTCTGCATGGATTCCCTCAGGCAATCCTCTGTGCCTGTATCCCCTTCTGAAAAAGGCTTCCCTGATTATCCTATGTAATGGAGTGAATTGTCCCTACACACACGCACACGCACACACACACATTCGTATATTGAAATCCTAACCCTCAGAATGTGACCTTATTTGGAAAGAAGATTGTTGTACATATAATTTGTTAAGATGAGCTGATCCTGCTTCCTCTTCCCCTAAGCAGCCTGAGGTGATCTGTGGAAATGGTTCGCTATTCACTTGACCCAGAAAACCCCACAAAGTCACATAAGTCAAGAGGCTCAAATCTTCGCGTTCACTTTAAGAACACACGTGAAGGGTGGCGCCTGTGTCTCAAAGGAGTAGGACACTGACCCCATATGCCAGAGGTTGTGGGTTCAAACCCAGCCCCAGCCAAAAACTGCAAAAATAAATAAATAAAATAAAAATAAATAAATTCTCACATTTAAAAAAAAAAAAAAGAACATAAGTGAAACTGCCCAGGCCATCAAGGGTATGCATATACGAAAAGCCACCAAGTATCTGAAGGATGTCACCTTAAAGAAACAATGTGTACCATTCCAACTTTACAATGGTGGAGTTGGTAAGTGTGCCCAGGCCAAACAGTGGGGCTGGACACAGGGTCGGTGGGTCAAAAGAAAGTGCTGAATTTTTGCTGCATATGCTTAAAAATGCAGAGTAATGCTGAACTTAAGGGTTTGGATGTAGATTCTCTGGTCATTGAGCATATCCAAGTGAACAAAGCACCCAAGATGTGTCTCCCAACTTACAGAGCTCATGGTCACTTTAACCCATACATGAGCTCCCCCTGCCACATCGAGGTGATCCTTACTGAAAAGGAACAGATTGTTCCCAAACCAGAAGAAGAGGTGGCACAGAAGAAAAAAATATCCCAGAAGAAACTGAAGAAACAAAAACTTATGACCCAGGAATAGATACAACATAAAATAAATGCAAATAACAGTAAAAAAAGATGAGCTAATCCAGGAGTAGGGTGCTATTTATTCATTACATAAATAAATAGTAATAACTACATTATTATTTACATTGTGTGTTTATGATGCTTATGTACATTGTTTCATTTAATATTCACAATGACTGTAGTGTGACTGAGGTCCTTATAATTCGGATACAGACATGCACACAGGGAGGACGCCAGGCGAAGATGAATGAAGAGATTAAGGTAGTGTCTCTACAAGCCAAGGAATGCCAAAGTTTGCCAGCAAATCACCAGAAGCTAAGGAAAAAGCATGGAACACATTATCTTTGATCTTGGACTTTATCTTTCATAACTATGAGACAATAGATTTGTGTTGTTTATGCCACTGAGTTTGCAGTACTTTGGTACAACAGCCCTAGAAACTAAAATAGTCTCCCTGTTCCTCTCACCTTGCTGGAATATCCCTGCTGTGCACCTATCGTCATCTGACAGAGTTTGTATTTGCTTGTTTATTGATACTCACCTATCACTGGGAAATAAGTTCCATGAGGACAAGAGTGTGGTTTTATTTACCATTGGAAACACCTACAACCTCCAGCACCTTGAATGGTGCCTGACACCTCGGTGTTCAATAGACATTAGTTGAATGAATTAGTATCTTAGCCAAGGCTATTAGAAGGTTGGAGAGCCACCACCTGAACTCTGACTTGAACTAGAGCCAATACCCTACTCTCTCTATTGTACTGCTGTTTCTCAAGTGTGTCTAAGCGCTATGTATATTTCCAAGAATTATATTCATAATTAAGAATTACCTATATACTCAAGTATAAGCCGAGTTTTTGTGCCGAAAATTTGTGCCGAAAAACCTGAACTCGGCTTATACTCGGGTCATACAGGTTATTTGATTCGGTGTGCGTGCACTTAATCAAATGCACGTAGTCCCCAGTCGTCTTCTGCCGTCTGCTTGAGGGGGCGGTGCTTCAGCTCAGTCCACAAGTCACGACTGAGCTGAAGAGGTAGGCGGCTGAACTGAACTGTATTCCACTGAACTATTTAACCCACAATATTTACTAGCACATTTAATTAAGTGAAAACCCCATTTAAGGCAGTAAAGTCTTGTAAATAAATGGTTATAAATCCTGAATCCTTATAATCAGGGGTTTTGGAGTATAAGGATTCAGGATTTTTAACCATTTATTTACAATGCTTTACTG
>CAUYPK010028425.1:0-33114 GCA_963574355.1 Loris lydekkerianus | reverse complement strand
GGAGGCTGTTGATCCACTTGACCCCTGGTGTGGGTGGTTGCGGTTCACTGTGATGCTTGGGCACTCGCCCCCCGGGGCAAGATAACGGCTCTTTCTAAAAAAAAAAAAAAAAAAAAAAAAAAAAAAAAAAGTCTCCTTGATCATTTGATCATTTCACACAATTGGTAAAAAGAGTCTTGATGAAGACATAGAAATATGAAATGTTAATTCAACTGCCAAAAAATTTGAATGCCTGCAGAGGAAGAAACCAGTACATATTACATTTGCAACTGAGATAACACCAGAATTATCAGTGGAAATACTGACTATTAGAAGACAATGGAGCTATGCTCTTAAAATAATGAAGGAAAATTGAGGCAGCTTAGCTTAACTACCATCAAGTGTGAAAAGTCATTTTCAGGCAAGCAAAGCCTCAAAACATTTTCCTCCCATGTATTCTATTCATAAACTTACTAAAATGTATGCACCCATCTCAATGAAGGGATAGGGTGGGAAAGAGGGAGACATGAAATACTGACAAGGAACTCACATGTGAAGGGGTGATAATGTAGGGGGCCCCAGAGAAGTCCCTGTGTAGCTGTGGTCAAGGGCAAGCAGTCAGAAGGGAGCAAGAGGGCAGAGGCTGTAGAAGGGGCAGCCTACAAAGAAGACATTGAGAGAATTTTTGTCTTATTCACAACTTTGAGAAAACATTTTGCAGGAAGAAACATACACATATGGCAGAGAAGCAAATTAAAACAAAGGAGACATGCTACCCGATTCATTCCAGGAAAAAGCAAAACACAACACAACAAAACAAAAAGTTGTGTATGAAAGGTGATATAATCACAGTGTTACTAATGACTCATTTATCAATATTTAGACCTTCTTTATAAAAAGAAATTGACAATTTAACAAAAGTATTAATAGTGGAGCTATAATTTTATTAGGAAATGGGAGAAGACGTATGTGAATGCACTGAGGTGTGAGGAGTAGGAAAGATGGAACTTACACCAGGCATTTTCTTATGGATTCTTAGCACTAAATCAACCCTGTTTAATCTTCTCTTTGAGGCTGAGACTAGGATTCAGCAAAGTATGTCTCTGATTTGATTACCAGCTGGTTTCCTATTAAGTTCTGCCAATAGGAATAACCAGAAAAAGAGAAAGAAGTAGGGAAAGAAATTTTCTGGGTTGTCTCAGTTTTTGTTCTTGATTTTTCAATACTTCAAACTGTATATAAGCAATTTCCTGTATTAATTTCCCTATATTTAAAAATTCTGGGTTATTCTGTATATATAATCATGCTATGAGATTTTTTTCATTCACTATGATAAAATCTAGCCCCTAGTATGGTACCTGATATTTAGTAAAATTATCATTAGTAGTTTTGTGGAATTATATATCATGGAAGAGCATGCACATATAAATGTTGTCTGTAAATATCTGGCAATTTTTCTTAAGGAAAATAGAGAGGGTGGGCCCTGAGGAAGAAGTAGTGCTATTTTCCCTATTCTGCTATGGCTCATCCTGCATCTCATACACAAAAATTATACCTGTTTTTAGCCAATTAACTATGATGTGATATTTTCTGTTTTTGTAAGGAAGGGGGGAGTCCCTTGCTCACCTCCTAGGGAAGGCCAATATACTGAGAAAGCAGAGGTTGCAGGGGAGAAAGAGTTTTATATCACAAGGTGCCTGGTGAGGAGAAAGGAATAATTTTTCAAATCCATTTCCTCAAAAATTTGGAAAAAAAAGTTTTTAAAGATAGTTTGGGAAGTCAGATCTATTTATTAGTAGAGGGTGAGCTCATAGAAGTTATCTTCTCAGTTGGGAGGTTCCTGGGTAGGATCTCCAGGCTGTGGGATCCATTCCCTCTTCTGTTTACATCAGTGGCTCCCCCCAGAATGCACAGTCTGAAAATTACTTCAAAGTCCAATCTCAGGTCCTATAGTAGCAAGGTTAGAAGCACAAATTTTTGGACTTTACCATAGCAGTTTTACCTAATAGCAGTGGGTGAAGTCACAAACCTTGTGCCTATAAGGGAGGATAGCACCATTAAATAGTAACTGGTTACAGCAGTAAGGAAGGTAGGGAACAATGGCTGGTTAATTCTTGGCTGTATGTATTCTTTAAAATAAAAATCACACTGTTGTTACTATTTGCAGATGATGGCTCTATATTATCTTAATATAGATGGTTTTACTTTTCCTTGATGCACATATACATATATACATACATACATATTTAAATTATACAAGAGTATTTCTTCAGCTAACAAATATATATTGTAATAAATATGTGCTCCTTTTGTCCAGTTTCATGTTACTGCCTGCCTCCTAAAGTGACTGGGTTTCAACATCTACCTGGATTCTTGATTCTTAGAATGTTTTTGGTTGAAAAATTACCAGACACCCCACAGTAAGGCAAGCATGGAACATAGTTGATTGAGAAAGAGAAAGACAGCTTTACAGAGTAGGAAAATATTCGAAGTAAGATACATTCACCACAGACACTGAACAGGACCCACTGCTACTGCAAACAAAAGGCCTAGGCCATGACTGCTGATTCTCTTGGATACCATCTGGATCAGGCCTACTGGTGGTTCATAAGTCACCTTGGAACCTGAATCTCACTGCTCATGCAGATCTCCCACGTGCTACTCTGAGAGCCCAGGGCAGGGTATGGACCGCAATTTAGATTCTAGCTAATGACATGATAATTAGGTGTTCTTCAAAACTCTATTATACATGTTGTTGGGCTAGGGAGTTCTCTATATCCTTTGTAGTTGGCAACTAAGTTCTGATTAGTAGTTTAGTGGGATGTTCCTTCCTCCCCAGGAGTAAGCAATAGCTTGGGACAGAAGTAAGGTGGGTGACACCAAGATGGGGGCCTGGAGACTTGCTCTTGTTCTCTTTCCCCAGGAGAGCTGATTTCTAGCTAACTATCTGACATTTTTTTTACACAAAATTTTAACTGAAATAGAAAATACATCCTGGAAAGTTCCCAAATGTGGGTTACATGTGAGTTAACATATAATCAATTTATTCACCATGTGGGTCAAGAGAGAAATTACCAATACTCAGAAACTCCTGTCATATTCTCATTCAGTCACCAAAGGTGATGATAACTCAGACTTCTGACACACATTCTTCAGGATATGGTCATCATGCCTATATGCATTTCTGATAGCAGGCTCAGAGGAGGCTAAGCCTGAGCCCTTGTATGCACCTGATTCTCTTGTACCCCAGCTCACCCTCCAGACTTGCTCTTCAGAGAGACGTAGGTGGTAATTAATTTTTTTGACACTGTTCATCAAGTCCTCTTCTCAGCCAGGTTAATTAAGTTAAGCTGTGCTCATGGCCATTCTATGTGCCCTATTAATGGAAGGAGCTCTGGATATCAGCTAGCTTTGATGGACAGGCAGATAACAAGGCATCTTTTTTATTGTATAATCCTTCTGATCTTTCCCTTTTCCATATATTTTGTCCTGCATAATTTGACATATACTGGTATTTGGAATATAAATATTCACAAACAGGTCCTGAGACTGGTCTTACTTAGATTGTTTGGTGGTGATGGAAATAAAAATATTTTACCCTCCAATATGTCAATATTTTTTGACATATTTTGAGATGGCTGCCAGAGGGCCAGCAAACAGAAGTGACCCTGTAAGGCTGTCATTTCTGGGGGAGATTTGTAGCTGTAGATCTGCCATGAATCTGTATTAATGTAACCAGCCCTTTCCTCGTCCCAATCTAGGAAACATCAATTGAGATTCATGTATCATTGCTGGGAGAATGGGGACCAAAGACCCCATTCTTGGAAAAGAAAAGCACCCCCAGAAAAAGTGGAAAATTAAAAAGTAAGCTGAGTGAGTTGGAATAAAGAAAAGTCAGCTAGTTTACATTTAAGGTAACCATTGCTAGTAAGCTTCTTGCCTTTTCTGAAATTCTAGCCTGTTAGGGATACAGCCTATAAACACCCTGGCGGGTTTATGAGCAGTGTGAGGAGAATAATGGTCATAGAAGAGGCTATGACAATGTCCTAGGAAAAGATATATCTTCTAGGGAGTTTCCTGACCATTAAACAGGCAAACCAGATACCCATTGTGGAGATTTGCATTTGCCTGGGTCAGAGACCAAGGGAGTAGCTGGAGTCCTGAGATATGGGCAGAAGAGCTTATCTCCCTTATCATAGAGGAAAATGCTTTGTGGTGGTGATGGGAGGAAAATACCTCCCCCCCACTAATCCCTCAGAGGAGATTAATACTGGTGGTGTTTTACTCCACAGAGAACTAGCGAAGCTTAACATGTCCCTGGAAATCTGTGTGTGTGATCAAAAGCAGGAAGCTCTCTCAATACAAGGCTCAGATTTCAGATTATTGAAGGCTACCCTTAAGGTTAATAATAATAACAATAAGAGCTGATATTATCAACTGGGAAACTGCTGATGTCCCTCCCACGTCTTACCCTCTGGGGAAATAGACTCCAATAAAAGCACAGTGGAGCAAACACTTGGGGCCATTGTCAGAATCCATGGCAGTCAATGGACCTCTGAGTGCCCATTTTTAATTCTACTTTATGTCTCTTGTCTTTCTTTACCCTCACTTCTCACTCTATATTCTTCAGTAGATCACTGCCAGTTTCTACAGGTCTCAGCCGGGGCTGCTTTCAGGGTGGAATCCCGACAACCTTAAGGATCTGAAAGAAACATTTTCCATCTGTTCTTCTGAGAGCTGCTACCCCTGAGATTTCATCTGCATAACGAGACCAACTTCAAGAGCCAAGCCTCTTCCTTTCTGCCTTCTATAACTTAGCCACTTTAGCCCATTTTGGGCAATGCTGTGAGCCCACATTGTTTCTGAGACCTCAGATGATACCTAAGCTTCTGGACCACATCAGGAGGTTGGGTCTTTATTGTGAAGGCTCCTATGGACACACATTAAATAAATGTGCCTATTCCCCAATAATTAATCTAACTCACATCAGTGATATTCAGTGAAACTTCAGGGGAACATACTAACCGTACAGTAGCCTCAATGTTGGGATTCACATAACCTAAAAATAAAATCCTAAATTCAGCTGACTGACACACCCCCTCTTGGCCAAGGGAACCCCAGAAAAACCTTAAAACTGAGTTATTGGCCATGAGGACCAGGAGGTGGCACCCACATCCCCTTTTGGATTTTAGACACAACAGCATTAATGTTAAAATAATGTCCCCCATAAAGGGCGGCGCCGGGGGCTCAAAGGAGTAGGGCTAGAGGTGGTGGTTTCAAACCCAACCCTGGCCAAAAACTGCAAATAAAATAAAATAAAATAGAATAGAATAAAATAAAATAAAAACCATGACTTACAAAACAGACTATTTGTAATTATATGATACTTAGTTGCAATCTAGGGTGCGCAAGGAAATGGTTAACGCAGGTCTTACAAACCATAAAATTTCATTAAACTGTTTTTTTTTTTTTTTTTTTTTTTTTTTTATTAGCCCAGAATAATGCCTGCTTTCCAGACTGACTGTGGCTTAGCAGTACATAACAGACTTAGATAAGCATCTCTTTCTACAGATGCCAAGTCTTTAAACAAAACTTTATTTCTTTACCCAATTAAAAATTAAAAAACTCTGAATCTATGTATGACATGTAACCCCCACTTTGAGATATCCCATCTTTTCAGGTAGAACCAGTGTATACCTTTCATGTGTCTGTGATACAAAGCTCCATGCTTACTCTCAAGGCCCATCAGAAGAACATGAACAAGTAGTTTGAGGAGAAGGAGAAAGAAGTTTAGTAGTTTGGCAGCAAATGAGGGGATAGAGACCCTTGTCAAAATGCCATCATCCTCCTTATAAGTAGAAGAGAGAGCCTGTGAAGGGAGGGTTTTCGGCTTCAGGTTATTCAACCACAGTTAATGATTTCTGATGTCCATCTCTGAGAATATAGTCCTGTGACCTCCACCTCCTGGGTGGTGGCCCACACCTCCATCTGGACATTCAGACAGTTCAGCTGAGCCATTTATTCTAGCACAAAGAGCAAAAGACACCTCCAAACACTCCAGATCACTGGCCTAAGGCAGGGATGCAAGTTTTAGTTTTCAGAAAGGGTAGGGGAAGTTTTATAGGGCTTGAGAATATTTTTGCCAGTTTTTTCCCTCTGTTACATGTTAATTTATGATTTTACCTGTAATTCTTATCTCCATGAATATATAAAACTAAACTGTAACCAATTGCCTGGAATTCATTTTCTCAGTATTGAGGAAATCTTAAGATTATGTAGCTCTGAGCCATGGTCATGTTAGTGAAGAGAAATAGGTTAGGTTAAAGGATGAATAGTTAAAAGACTGTGTGAGTAATCTTCCAACCACTTGGCTAAAGCAACATTCTTTTTCCTTGACTACACCAACCCACAGGAACTGAGCGAACAGTCTAAGGGAGTAATAACACTGGAAGAAAGATGGTTTCCCATTGTTAGAGTAAAGGTTACGTTGAGGTTGCTGATGATTAAGTTCTAGATTAAGATGTAATCCACAAGATGCCTTTTCTTTGTAACTTTCTGTAAAAACTGCCGTGTTTGGCAAAATACTGCTGGTAAGGCAAAATAGATTTGAAAACTCACTCTCCATGTTCTCCAGATTTGCTGACTTTCCTGTCATCAAAACTTGCTCAGACCCTCTCTGTCTCTATACCTGGCTGCAGTGACAGGTGGACATGCCACTTCCAGTTCAGCAACAGTAATTTATCTCCAACTAAGAATAAATCTATTTAAGTTATTTCACAGAGTTTATTTCTTTCCATTAACATTCAGAAGTAAGTGTCTTTCTACATTGCTGTTTTTGTTCTGGTCTGTTGTGTAATTGTTTGTGCATTTGGTGTTTGTGCATAGTGCATATTCACCATGGGACGGGGGGTTCTTCTCACTACAAAAATGAATGTCCTTCTCCTAAAATTCCAGAAAAACACTGTGGGGAGAAAAAGCTCTTGCCCCCATAAAGTCTGCTAAAAAAAAATCACTGACCTGGGGCATATTTATTAATGGGAGGAAGATGATAACAATTTTATTTAACGTATATACACAGGAACCGTCAGAATGATGATTCAGCTCCTCCATGAGGTACAAAGGTTTTTCAAGAATAGGGCCTTTAACACCGAAAAACAGGTTTTGGGAGGAAGAGAGGAAGAGGGTTGACTATCTAGCAAAAGGATTATCTATCACTTGTCCTGTAAGTGAAACCTTATAGGCAGCAACCCTCAGAGAGAATAGATAGTAAATTGTGAGAGGCAGACAGGCTGAATTCCTCATGGACCTTCCAACTCAGGGTAAGGTGTTCAGTCAGGGTAATGTCTACATGACTCTCCTTACATGGGGAAATCAGCAGTGCAGGTGAGCTGAGGTCATCAACTAGTAGCTTAGGCTAGAGAAGCTGAGATGTCTGTCTGAGGAGATCAGACTTTCTCTCCCCCCTCTTCTGATTACACCATTATCTGGCCATCTCAGATGTTCCATAACCCAATGTCCTGTGCTTACCCTTTACTCAACCTTCTTGGGGGCTGTAATCTCCCCTCTGTCACTGTTAACCTTGACTGCTGACTACTGACTGCTGTGCATTCTTGCACATATACTCTGTTATACACCAAATAAAAAGATTTTTTTGATACAGGACAGGCCTGCATTGTTGTCATGCTGCCACCAGGCACAAGAAACAATGTATGCCCTTGTAGGCTTCTGGTTTTATGTACTAAGTTTGGTGTAAATTTCATTATTTCCTCAGTGCCATTTCCCTTGCTGACCTCTGTCCCAGGTTGGGGTTCATTAGATGCCTAACAGTAAATTTTATCTTTTCAGACCTTTAAGGTGTCAGTATCTGGTAATCTTTTCTAGGTTGGGAAAGGATACGTTTATACAGATATGAATGCCCTCCCTTTGCAAAGTCAGCTTGGTGACATTGCTTCTGTCTATGAGACTTACAGCAGCTGTCTCAAAGTGTGTCAAAATATATATTTTTTGAGTAAAATATTTCTAATTTCCTTGAACACTAAAAAGTATACAATTTTATTTATATATTTTCAATAAACAGTAAAAACTATGACATTTGGGAGTACATATTTATGTGGTAAAGAAAATTTAGAGAATGATTGTTACGAAATCCATTTGGCAAAATATCCAATCAATGTTCTTTAATTATGTCAAGGTCCAGCTAAGGAAATGTTAGAAACTACAAGAAGCTAAGTAAAAATAACAAATACATACAACATGGGACTCTGAATGAGATACTGGAAACAAACATTGTCATGAAGAAAAAAGCTGATGAAATGTGAATTTCCACATTCTAATATTTTATTGTGAACCAAAATAAAATCTTAAGGCTTCCTCCCTGCAGCCTACTGCCTGGACCACCTACCTCTTAGCCAAGCAGTTCCCCTGAGTTGCTAGTCATGAGAAAGGAGATAAAACATGCCTCATAATGACTCCTTCCTTATTAGAGATGCCCTTTGTGACTCATTACCCAACCTGTTAATGAGCTGTTAATGACCTTAAGGCTATTTCAGACATACCTGCAGGTCCTCAATATATACAAGAAGCATAAGTATATACATACATAGCAAACCACTTGAGTCTGGGCATATGCCTTATAGCTTGTTACAGATCTTGATCAACAGATCCTTATCTTAACTCAGCATTCCTTTTCACTGACTCCTAGTCTATTAGACAAAGTACCTCTTTCAGTCAATTGCCTGCTAAAGAATCCTTAAACCCACCTATAACCTGTGGGACCCCCTACTGAGATATCCCACCTTTTTGGACCAAAGCATTATATTCCTTCCATGTATCAACTTATGATTTACCTACAATTCCTGCCTCCCTAAAATGTATAAAGCCAAACTATAACCCCACTACAGCCAGTCCACTCACTCAAGGCTTCTTGGGTGTGGCTCTAGGTCATGGTCCTCAAATTTGGCTCAGAATAAACCTCTTTAAATTGTTTTACAGAATATGGCTTCTTTTTATTGACATTAAGGTTATGTAAAACATCAAAATTAAGAGAAATTGGGCAAGGGCTATATGGGAATTCTGTATAGTAATTTTGTAACATTTCTGCACGTTTAACAGTAAAGTAGTCCAAACGAAAGTTAAAAATTTTTAGGCTAGTGCTAATCTTTGCTCTGACACATGTGTGGTGATCAGGGACTACAGGCAGGCTCTTCAGTGCTGGCCATACTCTATTTTTTATGTGTTGGCCATTTTATGAATGCCTTGACAGCTACTTTATTTGCAACTATCATTTTGTCATGTTTATGTGTTATGCTGCATTTTGTGATACAGCAAGACATCAACAACTATTTGTTTATTTTTTTCAGAAGCTCTGCTATTCTCCTAATACTGATGAGTCAATTAGCTCCCTAAAAATAGACATTATCTGAACAAATGTCCCGTGGTGTTAGATCAGGTAGTCAACTAGGTGTGAGGAAGGGGAGAGGGAACAGGGAGTCAGTCATGGCTTCAAGAGCAGCCTTGAACAAACAGCTCCAAGGAGAAAAAGGAGCCATCAATGTCCCAGGGTTGCACAGACACAAAGCAATCTCCCCTGCCCATTCTATCACAGTTGTAAAATAGTAACATTGCAGTTTACACTCTGATGGAAAACAGGAAACACTGAGTAAGAACAGAAGGAACACTGACCGTCCAGCCTTTAAAATCAGTTCCTGTTCGGGGCTCTGTATAGCTACTGTCTTGGAACCCACTAGGTGGACTGAAGAGTGTGCACTACTTCTGCACAAGCCCCTCCTGGGCCTGTCTGCATCACTTAGTCACCTGACCACTGAGTGCACGTCCTGACACTTTTTTCTGTGACTTCAGCAAGAACCTTTACATCAGTGACATGAGCAAAGAATTACTTTCTTTGTGTTGTATCATATTGAGTAACTTCTTTTAAGTTTTATAAAACAAAATAAAAGGAATTGACCAAGAAAGATATATAAAGCTATAAATGCCTGTTATATTGATAATCACAGAAATATATCTAGACAAAAATAAGAAAGAAACATTTTTAGGCAAATTATTATGCAACTGTAAATCAAAGAGTCATATTTCAGGGGTTTCATATATTTTATTGTATTTTTTCAACAGCTTCTAGCACATTTCAGAGTGAAAATGGGATATAGTATGTAAAGTCCCAAGTCTGATGGTAGGGATAACTGCACACTTGACTATGACAGACCAGTGACAGTTCACAACCTTAGGACTCTTACTATTAACAAACGCATGAGGGGGTTCAATGTTGCTTGCTGCACAGAAAGCCAATTAGAGAGACAATGAGGATTGTCAGGGGAAAAAAAGATTTATTTCAGAAGATGCATCAACTGGGAGGGGGAGGCATAGGCTATTTCAAATCCACCTTCTTGATTAACAGGGTCAGGAGGGTTTTATGGAGGTGAAAATGAGTTATACAAAAGGGGAGTGAACCCCATTACATGTTAGGGGTGGAGTACAGGGCATGCAAGCACAGTGAGGAATCATGCTAGTACACATGTCCCTTGAACAAAAAATGATGGACAAATCCCTTCTCAGGCAGGAACTGTAGTATTGTAATGAGCTAGGCGTTAATATTGTTCATCCTTTCAGCCTCATCCACAGGCTTAGTGGTCCTTGGGCATAATCTGTGGTAGCATATGGCTCATTTTGTCATATTGTCTTTCTCTGGACAAACGGGTAGTGAAAAATGTTGTAGTTATCTCAGGGCTGCAAGGAGGTTCTGCTGCTCCTGAGAAAAAACTCAAAAAACAATTGTGTCAGTGGACAGAAAGTTACAAGATTCTGCTCAGCAATTCTTACTGAGAGCTGTTTGTCTCTACTTTCCCTGAGACTGCAGCTGCCGGGCTACTGGTGCTGAGATAGCGCTCACGGTTACAGTCCTGTCAATTCAAGGTCACTTCACTGTCTACCTTAGTTCTGATGTGAAAATTAAAAACTACTTTGGAATATGCGGAAGTTAAGACACTTGAGAATTATAAAATTTTGGTTTATAAAGCTGATTACATTACCAACTAATGTATCAGTGTGCCACTGATTTCTCTGCTATCCAGAGAGTTGGATCTCATAACAAGGACTCCCACTCAGGCTTCTCACTCTCAAACCTGAGGCCTCAATCCTGAATGTACCAGGTACTAATGTTAGTGATGATGGTAATATCTAGCAATTTCCAAGAACAGTGATCCAGGATAGAGCTTCACTTATATTAACATATTTGCTCAGGCAAATGAACAAACTAAGGGACCAAGAGTGAAGTGACTCACCCAACGAAGTCCATAAGCAATGGAGCTGGTTTGAGACCCACATCATGTGTGCCTCTGGGAAAGATGGTGAAAGCAACAAAATACCTGCTGAATGCAGACCATATTTAATGGCAAAAAAAAAAAGGAAAAAAAAGAAATAGTGAACATAGTCAGTCCTTCAAAGGTATTCAGAATATCATTCCATTATTATCTTTGTTATTAAATTGTTGTAATGTTACATGCTATTTTAAAGACTACAAGAGCATGTGGTATTATTTTAGGATAAGTCATGTCCTTAATTTGTCACAAGGTGAGAGAATGATGTCAAGGTGGCCCCATAGTAACACTGACCAGATGCCTATACGCAATCTGAAAATAATTACTTGGGACTTTTCATGCATGTATAGATTTCTTTTTCCTGTGAAGACAGATCAACAGGTCAAAGGAAAATGGGTAGAAATATAAATGTCTGAGATTCAGTTGTAAATGTCTGAGTGCAGTGCCTGAGGTATTAATTATTTGGTGAATCAAGAGAGACTCCTGATGAGAGCTGTGCCTGGAGAAATCACAGAAGAGCAGTAAGTTGGGTGATGACTGCGACAGAGCTCCCTGCCTGAAGGAAGAGCAGCTTCAGACTTGGAAGACACCTGCTCCAAGAGCCCCTTTCCATTCTTAACATTCAGCTAACTCTAAGATAGTGAATGCCCAGGGCACAGAGCCCAGAAATAAGAGAGCTGAGACTCAAACTCTAATCCATTGAACTTAAAGTGTGTGACCTTCACATCACTAAGTAGCCTTTGAAACTGAGGGAGAAGGTGGAAATAATTAAAAACCAATTATATATTAATGGGAAAATATAAAAATCAGTTCATTTAAGAGCTGAACAATTCATCATGGGCACACACAAAGCTGAATGTTTTAGTGAAATCTGTTGGAACTTAGAGGCGATTCACTGAGTACAGCTCTGTACACTCAGGCCCTGGATGTACTTCTACAATCAGAGGAACTCAACCATCACCAGAGAAGCCATAACAAAGCCCAGATTACAGACAGGTAGTTTTGGGGGTTAGAGTTCTGTTTAACTTCTGAACATAAATAATTAGCATTTTGAAGTGACAGGATGTCACCTTATGATACCAAATGATGCTGTGTTATACAAGAAGCTCCACACTGGCAAGAAGTCTGGTTGTACCACATGTAATTGCCCAAAGAGACCAATTCATTGAAACAAACAGCTACTGAACATCTTTCCTGCTGTAAATTATATGCATTAGAAATTAGCAAATTAATATGAAAGTTTTTCTTAACATAAAAGATTGTATGTATTGATAATGATAGTAGCTGCTGTTGCCTTTATTTTGTCATTTTTTAAATCATACTTAATTATAGTTAATATATCAAGTGCTTACTATTTGCTGGGCACCATGCTGAATGAATATAACACATATCACATATTGTTGTCCGACAAATATCCTATGTTAAATTCATAAATTCAGTGCCAAGGAGAGGGGCTTTAAAGGCTGTCTTACAACCTAAATATCAGTACCTAATTCATTTTTAACTTATCTTCTCTCTTTAAGGTTTTTCCACAGGACTTTCCTGATCTCTTTCCTCAATCTTTCCTTGATTCTACTTGTACTGAGGAAGTAGAAACCATCAAAAAAGGAGCTCACTTGTCTCATGTGTGTTCTGACCCACCTTCTACTATGGTCAGTGAACTGGTCATGTTCATGTAAAATGTTAGCCTCCTCACTTTCACACTGGTTTCTGTGCTTTCTGCCACTCTCAGAGGCCATCTTTCTGAAAGTTTCCTTCTTTTCTCATTCATTATCCATTCTGTGTTTGTACTGAATTATTCCCTTGAATAGGCAAACATCTTAGTATACAATATCACCAGCAACATCAACTCTACTTTAATATCACATGTCCTTTTAGCTACACTCAATTTTTTTGCTCCTCCTTCCAAGAAATTCCTAAAACTTTGTATTCAATTCATCTTGTCTTCTTCCTCTCCATTTATTTATTTTTATTTTTATTAAATCATAGCTGTGTACATTAATGCAATTATGGGGTACAATGTGCTGGTTTTATATATCATTTGCAATATTTTCATCAAACTGGTTAACATAGACTTTACCGTATTTTCTTAGTTATTGCATTAAGACATTTATACTCTGCACTTGGTATAGCTTTCATAAGAAAGCTATAACCCAACTATGGCCTTTCCCTTTATTTTGCCATGAATACTTTTAAGCCCATCTCCATTGAAATTCTCTTACAAAAGTCATAAGTGATCTCCATGTTGCCAAATACAATGATCACATTTCACTTCTCATTATAATCCAAGCACAAATGCACTTTTGTAGGTGAATATGTCTTCTTTCCTTTAACACTTTCTTTACCTATGTCTCAAATATTACTTCTTCTTACCTCCTCAAACCCTATCTATTTTCTTATTTACTTTTTATTTGACCCCAGCTGAGGTCTCAGGTCTTAGTCTACAACCCTTCCTCTTACATAACTAATTTCAAATAGCCTTGCATCTTAAAATGTTTCATTCTTTGAAGAATGCCAGATTTATCCTTTATGTTCAGAACTCTAATTTGAATTCCAGTTGACTTGCCATATGACTTAAATATCTGCTAAGCATTTGAAAATTATTTAAATAACTGAATTCCTTTTATTATTATTATTATTATTTTTTTTTTTTTTTGAGACAGAGTCTCCCTCTGTTGCCCTTGGTAGAGTGCCATGGTGTTATCATACTTCACAGCAACCTCAAACTCTTGGGTTCAGGTGATCACTAGCTGGTACTACAGGTGCCTGCCACCATACCTGGATAATTTTTTATTTTTAACAAAGATTGAGTCTCATTCTTACTTAAGCCTGTCTTGAACTCATGAGCTCAAGCAATCAACCCACCTCAGTCTTCCAGATTGCTAGGGTTACAGGTATAGCCACCCATGCCCAGCTGATAACTGAATTGTTGATTCTCCTACCTTCCACTGCACAAGTTTTCCAAACCTCTGTACATAAATATTTCATTTCCATTCACTTAACCAGTGAGTTATCCTTCATTCCATATTTGTTCCCACTATACATCAAATTCATGACCTAAATCCTTTCTGGTCTTCACCTACTCCAAAATTTTTTTTCTTATTTTTGAAACCTTCTGAGTTTCTTTCCTATATCCATGTTTGCTCCTATTTTGATACTACACACTAGACATAGGGATCATTTTTGAAGCATACATCTCATCATGTTACACCTCTATTGAAAAATTTTCAGACTTTCCCTTTCACTCACCCACACTCAAAATACCTGCAGGTTCTGTTGTTGAATCACATTGAGCTATGGAACTTGAAATTTCTGGCCAATGACATCATAAACCTTCCATGCTGTTATTACACTCTTGTGAGATGTGACACAGTGGTGTTCCTGTTTCTTGAAGCTAAATGCCAGAATCTATTCCCTGTAAGTAGCTGTGTTATGTCAGACTTCTATATATTCAAACCAGTTCTGTTGCATTCATCCGCAACATATTGTAGTTTAGTACACAGCTGCTGTGCTCAGCTCCACAGACTCAAAGATACTCATATAATTTTCTGTCTATAGGTGTTAATCTTATAATAAAAAGGATATTAAATTGTGTGATTTATCTTCTTTGCCACATGTGGATTGGCATTGACTTACTTTATTGCTATGAAAGTAAGAGCAGAATTTTTGTCTACAAAAATTTGATAACTTTTAGAGGGTTTTTGTTTTGTGTTTAATCATGAGTAAATTGTGAAGGAGACCTGGTTTGGAATGAGAGGTTACTGTGAACTCTAATGTTTGTTATTTCCATCTTGAGACAAGAACCTTGATCAGATTAATTTTTAACTTCATAATAAATCATTTTTTGATACTTCAAAAAAAAAATAAGGCTTCTATGTAACAGTGAAACATCTTCCCCTTATCTTCTTAGAATCAGAAATCCAGACAGGACAAATTAAAAAATTGCCAGGAGTAGGTGTACTTTGATAGATGACCAAATAATCTTCAGAGCACATGGAGTAAGTCTTAGTAATCCTTAAACTCATAGCATTGAACTTCTAAGCATCATTTGTTACTTTCTGACCAGAGGAGCAACAGGCAAATATCTTTTTAAATGCCCCCATTACATCCTTATTTCTTAGGCTGTAGATCAGAGGATTAAGCATGGGTGTGACAATGGTATAGAAAGCAGACACAACCTTGTCCTGCTCAGGGGTGTGGAATGACTGGGGCAGCACATATGTGTAGAAGGCAGCCCCATAGAAAATGCTGACCACGGTCAAGTGGGAGGAGCAGGTGGTAAAGGCCTTCTTGCGACCTTCCGCAGAGCGCATGCGGTGGACAGTCAACAGGATGAGTGAGTAGGAGGTGGAGATGATGGAGATGGGGATGAGCAGCATGAGCACACAGCAGATGTACATCAGCGTTTCATACAGGGAAGTGTCAGCACAGGCCAGTTTGAGAACAGCAGGAATCTCACAAAAGAAATGGTTGATGCTGCGGGAGCCACAGTAGGGGACGTTCATGGTAATGGGGGTAAGCAGAAAGCCATCAAGGGAGCCACCAAACCAGGCACCAGCAGCCAACAACAGACACACCTTGCGATTCATCAGGATTGGGTACCTAAGTGGGTTACAGACAGCCACATAGCGGTCATAGGCCATGAGGCCCAGTAGGAAGAACTCTGAGCCAATCATGGTCAAGTAGAGGAAGATCTGAATGCCACAGGCCACAAAGGAAATGGTTTTCTCTTTAGAAACCATGTCTACCAAGAGTTTGGGGACAGTGGTACAAATGAAAAGGGTGTCCATAATGGACAACTGGCTGAGCAGAAAGTACATGGGGGTGTGGAGGCGAGAGTCGACCTGGATCAAGAATATCATGCCTAGATTTGCAGTGACAGCCACTACAAAAATAGCAAAGATAACTGTAAATACAATCCCTGTGGCCTTATTGTTCACCAGAAGCCCCAGGAGGATAAAGTTGGAGGATGAACTTGTGTTCCTCATTGATATTACCTCTGACAGCTTCAGGAAAGCAGGAGGACACAAAGATCAGACTTCAAGAGAGTACACTCAAGATGGAAAAAGTCTGCAGTGGAGGCCACACACTAGAGGGTGCTCATCAGAATGAGATTTTCCAGAGTAAAACCTAGGGAAAAGCAAACAGATCAATGAACACATTAGAAAGCAGTAACTTTGGCTCTGTTTCTTCTTGTCAAAAAATACCCCCTTTAATATTGTACCTGTGTACATGCTGCTATAAGTTATGTTAGCTGCATAATAAAAGAGTTGCATGCTATACCAGGAGTAGAGTAGTAGAGTTTTGACCATATCTGTTCTGTTGGTTTTGTGTTTCTTATATCCAGAAGGTTGTCCCATCCATAGCTGAGCTAAGTAAATACTGGTTGGAGAAGATGATTGATTAATCAATTTACTGAATGGCTAAGGTGAGTAAAATAAATAACTGAAGAAATAAAGCATTACTACATCTGCTGGGCCTTCTTGGATGAAATGTTCTGCAGGCAGACTGGGGACCAAAGACCTCATTCTTGGCAAGAGAAAACACCCCCAGAAAAAAAGGGGGGAAATAAGAAAGTAAACTGAGTGAGGCAGAACAAAGACAAGTCATCTAGTTTACCTTTAAACTAGTCACTGCTAAGTTTCTTATCTGAGGAGGTTCCCTGCTTTTCCTAGAACTCTGGCCTATGCGGGATACAGCTTAGAAATATCCCTGCTGGATCTGTGAACACTCTGAAGAAAATAAGGGTCATAGAAGATACTGTGCCAAGGCCTGGAAAAATACATTAACAAGGCTGTTTTATGCCTAGTAAACAGCCAAAGCAAATACCCATTGGCTGGGGCAGAGATCAAGGGAATAGCTCAAGCCCTGAAATATAGGTAGGAGAGTTTATATTTCTAATTGCAGAGGAAGACCCTCTGTGGTGGTGATGAGAGGAAAATTTCTCTCTCCCACCAATCCTTCAGAGGAGATTGACACCAGTGGAATTTTACACCATAGTGAACTAGAGGATATTAACATCTCCCTAAGAATCTGTCTGTGACTGCAGATAGGAGGCTGCCCTCACATAAGGATAAGGTTCCAGATTTCTTAAGACTGCTCATATCTTTAAGGTTAATGATTACAGAAACAGTAGGAGCTGATATGCTCACTCAGAGAAATTGCTGGTCTTTGTTCCCTTCCTCAGCTTACCCTTTGGGTTAATGAGAAAATAGCCTTTAATAAAAGGTGAGTAGAACTGACACTTGGGGCCACCATTAGAATCCCACAGGTGGGTGGTGGCCCTCTGTGTTCCCACCTTTTAAAATTCTATTATGTGTGTCTTGTCTCTCTCTTTCTTCTCATTTCTAACTTTATATTTCTTCAGTCATTTTCTGCCAGGACCCTGCCCCTGGGGAGGGACCCCAGCAATGTCCCTTATCTTTTCATTCTTCTTTCTTATTGAGGGTACCTAAAGTCGGCCCTGTCACTGTTGCTTGCACTTTTGTGTTAGCCTCCTAGCATATCTTTCTTCAAATAGCTTTTACTTTTACTCTTTATTCCCTAACTTATATTCAAATAGCTTTCAGAACTAAATTCTTAAAAATCAGTATATGCCACTAAGCTTATCCCTGCATTGCTCCCCATTGCCTCTGTGGGTTTGGGAAATGGGCCAGGGGAGCTAAAAATTTATCACATTAGAAGCTTACATCTGAAAAACAGAGAGTGCATAATCTAATATATCCTCTTAAAAAAGTGGAAAAAGAAGATCAATACAATTCCAAACCTACTAAAAGAAAAGAAATAACCAAAATTAAATCAGAAATAAATGAAATTGAATACAAGAGAATCACTCAGAAAATTAATGAAACAAAAAGTTGATTGGTAAAGTATTGGCAAGATTAACTAGAAATAGAAAATTAAAATCTTTAGTAAGCTTAATCAGAAACAATACAGGGGAAAGAACAACTGATACCCCAGAGATACAAGATTACTGAGATAAAGAGATTAAGAGAATACATTCAAGATAGAAAAAGTCTGCAATGGAGGCAATACACCAGAGTGCTCAGTGGAATAAGCTTGGTTTGCTTCTCAACTTGGCAGCTACTTTTAACTACTACAAAAAACTATGCCCTGAAATTTGACAATGTGGAGGAAATGGACCAATACTTGTAATCACACCATCTCCCTAGACTTAGCCAGGAAGAAATAGAGCTTTTAAATATACCAATATCAAGCACTGAAACTGAAGAAACAATAAAAAATCTCCCAAGAAAAAAAAGCCTAAGACTAGATGCCTTCACACCAGAATTTTATCACACCTTTAAAGATGAGCTTGTACCTGTACTGCAGAATTTATTCCAAAACATTGAGAAGGAAGGAATCTTCTGCAATACATTCTAGGAAGCAAACATCATCTTGATTCCAAAACCAGGAAAGGATACACCTATTGAGGAGAACTATAGACAATTTCTGTAATGAATATCAATGCAAAAATACTCAATAAAATCTTAGGTAATAGATTGAAGCTACACATTAAAAAAAAATTATACATCATGATCAAGTAGGCTTTGTCCAAAAGATGCAAGGCTTGTTTAACACTCGTTTAACAAATCCATAAATGTAATCCACCATATGAATAGAAACAAAACAAAGACAATATGATCCATCCTTTCAATAGAACAGAAAAAGCATTTGACAGAATTCATCATCCTTTTCTAACAAGAGCACTTAAGAAAATAGGCATATGTGCACATTTCTTAAGCTGATTGAAGTCATCTATGACAAACTTGCATCTAACATTATACTGAATGGAGTAAAACTGAAGCTTTTCTACTTAGAACTTGAACCAGATAAAGTTGTTTTCTATCGCCACTATTATTCAACATTGTGTTAGAACTTCTAGCCAATGCAATCAGGCAAAAGAAGGATATAAAGGGTATCCAAAGTGGGCAGAGGGCATCAAACTCTCACTCTTTGCTGATGATATGATCTTATACTTAGGAAACACCAGAGACTCAACTGCAAACTCCTGGAAGTGAGCAGGAAATAGAATAATGTCTCAGGGTATAAAATCAACATACACAAATTAATAATCTTTGTACACCAACAATTGCCAAGTTGAGAAGCAAACCAAGAACACAATTCTCTTCACAATAGGTTCAAAGAAAATGAAATACTTAGGAATATACCTAACAAAAGAAGTGAAGGATCTTCAGAAAGAGAATTATGAAACTCTAAGAAAAGTAATAGCAGAACACATTAACAAATGGAAGAACATACCATAGTCACGGCTGGGAAGAATCAATGTTGTTAAATTTCTATACTATCCAAAGCAATCTACAGCTTCAGTGCAATCCCCATTAAAATACCAACATCATACTTTGAAGAAGTAGAAAAAATAGTACTTTATATGGAACTTTGTATGGAACAAGAAAAAAACCTTTATAGCCATTTTTTTTAAACATAATAGGCCCTGTCTATTATATTTTTCTAGGTACAGATGCCCCTGAGTGGGGAGGAGAAGGATGTTTTTAAATAGTATTTTTTGAAAGACTTAAAGTAAAATGCTAGCTCTATAATCAGACTTCAATATTCTTATGGTTATATTTAATATTGTTGTTGTAACACGCCATATCACTCTTTTAAACAGAAGCTTCCCTAAAGGTGAAGGCAGTCTGAAAGTTACGGGTGACTCTCTACTTTGGATCTAGGACAGTTATTGCATGAGAACAGACATTTTCAATATGATCATTCACTGCTACAGCCAGATCAGATTCTCTAGAATTAGTCATTAAGTTAAAAGTCTTTGACAAATTAAAGGTGTTCTTGGTCTCTATTGCCAACCAGGTGGTCTCCTCAGGTTTCTCCTGGGTAGACTCATTAAAAAATCCTTTACCACCACTCCCTTCCCTTACTATGTGTCTGTCACTGTATGTCTTACTGTCACAGTCCTCTTACTCACACATCCTGTGAAGTGAGGAGATACCACCAAATGTGAAGCCATTGGTCTGGCTCTACTCAACTAGCCTTGGAAGGCCAAAGGTAGAGGATTAGATCTAAAGTTTATTTGACTCTAGGGCACAAGCACCAGGAAGCCCCTGAATAGGATGGATACTTCAGAGAAGGTCACTTTCTCTTATGCTGTAAAGGCTAATGTGTAATGTAGAAAGGACACAGTGAAGAAACAGGTTTCAGGGATCTTATGCAAATTGAACCTCTAGTTGAGAAGTGGATTTCGTAAACATAGAAGATAAAAGGAAGACTCGCACAAATTGTTGGTGAGAAGCTGAAAACATTGTTATTATTATTGTTATTTTATTTTTCAAGAGACAGAGAGAGAAAGTGCCAAGGTCATTATCAGGAATATAAAAAATAAACTTTCATGCCTAGAATTTTTAGTACAGAAAAACCCAGATGACAGGGAACTTACTCTGGAAAAAAATTCATCTTTGTATTATTTATAATAATAAGAAAGCACAGTGACCTAAGCATATGCTAACTGGATGCAAGCAAAGTAGTTTAGTTTATAGTATTAATAATAAATTTCTGAACAGCTGTTATAATGTGAGGTGGATATATATTTGTTATTATGATGTGACAGTGTCACTATACTCAACAAAGGTGGCATGTTTACAATCTTCATATAATATATCTCCTTACTACTAGTTCTCTACTTTCAGACTGCAACCACTTAATACCTACAAAGCATATATAGTAATATTTCTATTTTTAAGGGAAGAGGTACAAATATTAATGATCTTTAAAGTTAAAACCATTATTAGAAATAATGTACCTTGTACCAAAATTTTATTGCCCTATCCCCCCTCAAGGAGGTTTTCCCATAGTTTATACCATGGATGGAAAGGCAGAAAGGCAGTTGTCCATTAAATCTTCATCAGCTGTTCAGAAGGTGGTGCCCAAAGAAATAGTTACAACTATGTTTAAATGTTTTTCCTAATTTTACCTTTCCAAGTTTATAGAATACTTAATATCACCATTCATTACAGTTTAACACTTTAAAAATTCAGGGTAAGAACATATGTGATAATGTCAACTAACATATGTAATCCTAAAACTTGTTCTCACATATAAATTTTCAATCAACATGGAAAAACGTATCTTTCTGTTTTCCACAGTTAAGCAAATGCCTCTCTGTGTGACTTCTGTTTGCTTCAGAGAAGAGAGAATATCTCTGAAGAATCTAGCAAAAGCCAATCACATTTTTTTACATAAGCAATAAGAGTCGGTGGAGTTGAAAAAATTTAAGTACAGTATTTTTGGCTTCCAGCTTTACCCATAACATGAAATTTTATGTGAGCTTATAAGTCACCTAATTTTGTTGTACTTCAAGTGTCTATTGCAACTTGTCATGCTTAAGAAGCCCAGGAAAAGGTTTTAAAAAGATTTTAAAAACTAACATTTACTTTAGAGTGCTAAGCCTTCTAAAAATGAAATAGCTTTTATTCATTCATTCCACAAATATTTATTGAAAACATTTCATTTGAGAAAATTTCTAGATGCTTAGGATCATAGAATAAAATAAATATCCCTATTTTTGCTTATGTGATGAGTAAAATTTAATAAAATTAAATAAACTTAAAGGGCTGATTAAAAAAATAAAGCAATATTGGATAATCAGAGTTGAAGCTACAGGTATTTACTTATCACTTTTATCTTCTCAGCTAATTGTACAAACCAAATATATGTAGTCAAAATATATGTACTCAAAATTTTAATTAAAATAAATAACTGAAAATACATCTGGTTTTAGCTTATTATTTATATATGAATTAATATATTTGTTTTAGCTAAATAACCTATCAATGTCACAAAATTATTACTAGAGTTACTTTGCCTCATGTTTTGGAGTCAGAATCTGATATTTCAAACATTTAACTTTCACTTTCAGACTTCTCAACAAAACTTCGTTTAAAATAAGTTACCTAACTTGGAGAGTTGTACTGTTCCTTTTTAGGCAACAGAGGTCTGCATTTTCTTCTGTATGCTAAATAATTGTCTAAGGATCTTCAGTTTTCCTGATCATTCCTTATCTGATAAAGCAGTTAACAAAGTGTTTACTAAGTAGACTTTATGCCTTCCACTATTAAAAATTTATACTGTGCAAATATAAATGTTTATTAATTGCATCAATAAAACAACAGGTAGAGACAAGAGTTCAGTTAATTCCATATCCACATTACTGACCTGCAGAAAAATCTCATAGGGGGTCTGATCATCCGTCCACAGGGTCATCAGTTCCTTGGTACACCAGCTTAGCTGGCATCCAACAGAAAATGAACATGGGTTTTATCAGCATTTTCTTCCTGAAGGGACCTTTGTTCCCAGATCATTATTAAAATTAACAATCTGGCAGATGTACATTGTGCTGCCTGCTTCTCTCCTGTGGAAAGTTTTTGTCAGTTACTACCGAGCCTTGGCTCTAAAACAGTAGACCAGAGATCAGAAGACATGGCTCTGAGGGCCCCTCTGCCTTTTGCTTGAATGAGGCAGTAATTTCTTCTGAACATCAGCTATTCCATCTTTCAAGGAACCCATTCTTTCCCTAAGTACCAAGTAAGACTTTGTGATGGTCAGAGTCAAAATCAGATAACATAGCTGAACTTGTTATAGCAAAACAGCAAAACTGTTTTGAAGACTGTGGACCAGTTTTTTCTTTATTTTCCCATTATCTGGAACAGCACATGCCATGTTGTAAGGGTACAAGTGATAATATTAAAATCAATTTTAGGTTATTATAATTTATAATTTTAATTCCCTAATTAATATATTATTTTTAATAAAGAAGAAAATCTGGTGACTAAAAATCAAATTATCCTAAATAAGAATTTGCTGTCCAGGTGCGATGGCTCATGCCTTGTAATCCTAGCACTCTGGGAGGCCAAGATAGGTGGGTTGCCTGAACTTACAGATTCAAGATAAGCCTGATACCTCATCTCTAAAAATAGCCAGGCATTGTATTGGGCGCCTATAGTCCTAGCTTCTTGGGAGGCTGAGACAAAAGAATTGCTTGAGTTCAAGAGTTTGATGTTGCTGTGAGCTGTGATGCCATAGCACTCTAATGGGGGCAACAAACTGAGAACGGTCTAAAAAAAAAAAAAAAAAAAAAAAAAAAAGGAATTTGCTAGCTGGGTATGGCAGCTCAAGCCTGTAATCCCAGGATTTTAGATGCTGATGTAGAAAGACTATTTGAGCCCAGGAGTCAAGACCAGCCTTGGCAAGACCAAGACCCCATCTCTATCAAAATGAAACAAATTAGCCAAGAGTAGTGATGCATGCCTGTAGTCCTAGCTCCTCAGAAGAATACAGGAGGACAGGATTTTCTTTTTTTTTTTTGAGACAGAGTCTCACTTTATTGCCCTCAGTAGAATGCTGTGGCATCACAGCTTACAGCAACCCAGAGCTCTTGGGCTTAGGCGATTCTCCTGCCTCAGCTTCCTGAGTAGCTGGGACTATAGATGCCCATCACAATGTCCAGCTAAGGAGAACAACTTGAGTTAAGGAGTATGAAGTTATCATAAGCTATGTATGATGAGGCCACTGTACTCTATGCCAGATAAAAGAGAAAAGAGAAACTATCTCTTTTAAAACTATAAAATAGGGAGACAAGATGGCTGACTGAAACCAGCTTTCCACAGAGGCTCCCATCCACAAGGAGAGTTAAAGGACAGAAATTTAGCAAATAACCTGGTAGATTTGTGCTGCACCAAGAGAGAAGGTTGAAGAAGGGAATTTATACCACTGCAAGCCTTCCTCAAGAGAATGGAAAGAGAAGTTAACAACTTAATGGGACATCTCAAGCAACTGGAAAAGGAAGACATTCTCACCCCAAAATCAATAGAAGAAAAATAACCAAAATTAGAGCAGAATTAAATGAAATTGAAAACAAAAGAATTATACAACAGATCAATAAATCAAAAAGTTGGTTTTTTGAAAAGGTCAATAAAATAGGTAAACCTATGGTTACTCTAATCAGGAAAAAAAGAGTAAAATCTCTAATATCATCAATCAGAAATGACAAAGACGAAATAGCAACAGACTCCTCAGAAATTCAAAAAATCCTTAATGAATATTACAGGAAACTTTATTCTCAGAAATATGAAAATCTGAAGGAAATTGACCAATACTTGGAAGCACATCACCTTCCAAGACTTAGCCAAAATCAAGTGGAAATGTTGAACAGGCCCATATCGAGTTCTGAAATAGCATCAACAATACAAAACCTCCCTAAAAAGAAAAGCTCGGGACCAGATGGTGTCACGTCAGAATTCTACCAAACCTTTAAAGAGGAATTTGTACCTATATAACTCAAACTATTCCAAAATGTAGAAAAGGAAGGAAGACTACCCAACACATTCTGTGAAGCAAACATCACCCTGATCCCCAAACCAGGAAAAGACCCAACAAGAAAAGAAAATTATGACCAATATCACTAATGAACATAGATGCAAAAATATACAAGATCCTAACAAACAGAATCCAGCAACACATCAAACAAATTATACATCATGACCAAGTCGGTTTTATCCCAAGGTCTCAAGGCTGGTTCAGTATCTGTAAATCCATAAGTATAATTCAGCACATAAACAAATTAAAAAACAAAGACCATATGATTCTCTCAATTGATGCAGAAAAAGCTTTTAATAATATCCAGCATCCCTTCGTGATCAGAACACTTAAGAAAATTGGAATAGAAGGGACATTTTTCAAACTGATAGAGTCCATCTACAGCAAACCCACAGCCAATATCATATTGAATGGAGTTAAATTGAAATCATTTCTACTCAGATCAGGAACCACAGAAGGCTGCCCGTTGTCTCCACTGCTCTTTAACATTGTAATGGTAGTTTTAGCCACAATAATTAGGGAAGAAAAAGCGATCAAAGGTATCCAGGTAGGGTCAGAAGAGATCAAACTTTTGCTCTTCACAGCTGATATGATTGTATATCTGGAAAACAATAGGAATTCTACTACAAAACTCTTAGAAGTGATTAAGGAATACAGCAGCATCTCAGGTTACAAAATCAACATTCATAAATTGGTAGGCTTTATATATATCAAGCTGAAAATACAGTTAAGAACTCTATTTCATTCGCAGTAGTGCCAAAGAAGATGAAATATTTGGGAGTTTAACAAAGGATGTGAAAGATCTCTATAAAGAGAACTATGAAACTCTAGGAAAAGAAATAGCTGAAAATGTTAACAAATGGAAAAATTACCATGCTCATGGCTGGGAAGAATAAACATGGTTAAAATGTCCATACTACCCAAAGCAATATACAATTTTAATGCAATCCCTATTAAAGCACCACTGTCATACTAAGATCTTGAAAAAATAATCTTCACTTTATATGGAATCAGAAAAAAACTCAAATAGCCAAGACATTACTCAGAAATAAAAATAAAGCAGGAGGAATCACACTACCAGACCTCAGACTATACTACAAATTGATAGTGATTAAAACAGGATGGTACTGTCACAAAAACAGAGAAGTAGATGTCTGGAACAGAATAGGGAACCAAGAGATGAATCCAGCTACTTACCATTATTTGATCTTTGACAAGGCAATTAAAAACATTCAGTGGGGAAAAGATTCCCTATTTAACAAATGGTGCTGGGTGAACTGGCTGGCAACCTGTAGAAGACTGAAACTGGATCCACACCTTTCACCATTAACTAAGAT
Organism: Loris lydekkerianus; assembly: GCA_963574355.1. Taxonomy (NCBI): domain Eukaryota; kingdom Metazoa; phylum Chordata; class Mammalia; order Primates; family Lorisidae; genus Loris; species Loris lydekkerianus. The sequence goes on along the minus strand of CAUYPK010028425.1, from coordinate 7,121 downwards.
TGAGTCTCACTAGATTAAAGATTTAAACTTAAGACATGAAACTATACAAATACTAGAGGCATGTGCAGGGAAAACCATTGAAGAAATTGGTCTGGGCGAGTATTTTATGAGGAGGACCCCCCAGGCAATTGAAGCAGCCTCAAAAATACACTACTGGGACCTGATCAAACTAAAAAGCTTCTGCACAGCCAAGAACACAGTAAGTAAAGCACGCAAACAGCCCTCAGAATGGGAGAAGATATTTGAAGGTTATGTCTCTGATGAAGGTTTAATAACCAGAATCCACAGAGAACTCAAACGTGTAAGCAAGAAAAGAACAAGTGATCTCATTGCAGGCTGGGCAAGGGGCTTGAAGAGAAACTTCTCTGAAGAAGACAGGCGCATGGCCTACAGACATATAAAAAAATGCTCATCATCTTTAATCATCAGAGAAATGCAAATGAAAACTACTTTGAGATATCATCTAAGTCCAATAAGATTAGCCCATATCACAAAATCCCAAGACCAGAAATGTTGGCGTGGATGTGGAGAAAGGGAAATACTTCTACACTGCTGGTGGGAATGCAAATTAATATATTCTTTTTGGAAAGATGTTTGGAGAACACTTAGAAATCTAAAAATAGATCTGCCATTCAATCCTATAATTCCTCTACTAGGCATATACCCCAGAAACCAAAAATCACATCATAACAAAGACATTTGTTCCAGAATGTTTATTGCAGCCCAATTCATAATTGCTAAGTCATGGAAAAAGCTCAAGTGCTCATTGATCCACGAATGGATTAATAAATTGTGGTATATGTACACCATAGAATATTATGCAGCCTTAAAGAAAGATGGAGACTTTACCTCTTTCATGTTTACATGGATGGAGCTGGAATATTCTTCTTAGTAAAGTATCTCAAGAATGGAAGAAAAAGTATCTGATGTACTCAGCTCTACTATGAAACTAATTTATGGCTTTCATATGAAAGCTATAACGCAGTTATAAGCTAAGAATAGGGGAAAGGTGGAAAGGGAGGGGAGGGAGGGGGGAACGTGCGTGGAGGGAGGGTGATTGGTGGGATTATACCTGCGGTGCATCTTACAAGGGTATATGTGAAACTTAGTAAATGCAGAATATAAATGTCTTAACATAATAACTAAGAAAAGGCCAGGAAGGCTATGTTAAAAGAAAACAAAAACATACTATAATTACAAACCTATAATTTACACTATGTATTAAAAAAAACTAAAAGCTTTGTCCCTAAGAAAAAGAAATATATATATAATTAAAAAAGAAATATATATATAATTTATATATATATATTATATATATAATATATATTATATATATTATATATATATTTATATTATATATAAATATATAACATAAATATATAATTATATATATAAATATATATATAATTAAAAAAGAAAAATATATATAATTAAATAAATAAAAAAGAATGTAAATTAACAAAAATTTTTAAAAGGGAGAATTCACTGGTTTGGCATAGTCATTCACAGTAATAATTTCTGCACTTTGGGAGATCAGCCTGTGCAACATAGGCGCTACAATGTTTTCAAAATAAATTAGCCAGATATGGTGGTACATGCCTGTAGTTTCAACTATTCAGGAGCCTGAGGTAGGAAGACTGCTTGAGCCCAAGAGTTGGAGGTTATAGTGAGTTGTGATAAGGAGACTTTGTCTAAAACAAACAAACAAACAAACAAAGAAACAAGCTAACAAAAAAGAATTTCTGAGACGTCTGGAAAGAGGATTGGAGGAGAAAAATCCCTGGTCATTTCCTTTTAGAGTAGGACTAGTCTTATGCATGAGGAGAGTAGGCACCACCACATGTATGATGAAGTTTAAAAAGTTTTAAATTATATAAAAGTAGAGCATAATAATAGAAAAATGTACACATAAGTGGCAAGATTGATAAATCATAACAAAGTACACACATTAATGTAGCCACCACTGAATTGTTGAAGAGATTCTTAACAACATCAAGTAAGTTTCCTCCTTTACAGACCCAGTCACTAAGGCCTATGATATCTCTAGGAACTTGCCTTATTTTCCAGGATTAAATATCAATCAATGTGTACATTAAATGACCTTGTTAGATGTGCAAAGGGTAAACCTTTGAAATATAAAAATAAAAGTACTATGGGATATTAATAATAGCAACTTGGGTGATGGAAGAGACAACATTAATGTTCTGGGTAAAGCAAAAATGCAAAGTGTGAATGGAAGCAATTTTATGGAATGGAGGAAGACCAGGAAGGGTACAACCTAAGGCCTGAGGAAGGAGAGGAGAGAAGCCATCAGAGATGCAAGGAAATTAAACAGTTGGAACTCAATTGAAAAAACAGTAAGAATATTTCATAAATGAATATAAATACATCCTGATCAGTTTCCACACTTGAAGAAATTCTTCCCACCAGGGTATTCTTTTTCTATTTGTTTGTTTGATTTCAGGATAAAGATCAAAACTAACCTAGTTATTAGTATGTTAAAGGGAATATTATTTACCTATGTTAGTGTTGATGGAGGGAACATTTTCCCTTCTATCTCCATATCAACATTAGAATAACTAGTCTTTGTCAGCTGTATAACCACTCAAAAATTAGTACAACATTTTCTAAACCTTGTATTGATGGAGAGAATAAGCAGCAAGTGAATTAGTAATTCTTTTTATTTGTCATATTTCAGGTCATTAGACATAGGAAAATTTAAAGGTAAAATAATGTGTGATAGAAGGTCCATGTGGTCTTCAGTTAGTACTCTATCAAAGTTGCACACCTACCAAAACACCACAGCTAAACCCAACTAACTAAGAAAGGAAATGTTTGTCTACCAGTATGCCAATAATGAGATTGAAAATATGAAAATTAAACAACAAAACCCTGGGAGCTAAGTTAGCTAATGAAATATCTTGATTTTTTTCATTGCACATTTATCTATAACCACTTTGTTAAAGTATAAATGGAATTTTTGCAGGTTTGCTGCAATGCTATAATTTTAATGACAAAGTTAATTTTCAGTTGGTCAATCAATGTTTATTAATCTTGAGGCACATATTAGCCTCCAAGTGAATAAAGACATTGTAAGGATTTACAATCTAATTTCAGAGGTAAGAAAATAAACATATTGATAAAATGTGACTAAGAATACATAACCCAAGATACAATCATGTAATCTTCACAGAAGTTTTCTAAATAAATCTGCTACACTATTACATGTGAAAGTATTTTATTTGTATTGAATGCTTGAAATTAAATCATCCACATAGCAAATGTTCTTGGCAATTTTCATTCCAAAGTTGGTCAACAATGCAGATACAAAGGTATCTGGAATAGAGAAAAGCATCTATTTGGGGCACTTTAAAGAGATTCTTGGCCCTCTCTTGGGATGACTTATAGTCACTGAGACCGCTGTCTGGAAGATGTTTGTCCAGGCATCTAGACAAGTTGGCCAATGCAGCGATGTTTGCTGCCGTCCACTGTAATTACTTACATGATGCTTGCAACAAGATAATTTTTTCAATTAATAATTTTGAACTTTCAACATGACACTGAATATTCTTCAGAACTAAGAGCCTATGGAGCCTGTCTTCTGGAAAGACCACACCACCTGCCACAGCAGCACGGACATTTGGAGGACAGTCCCTCTAACATTTCCGATGCTCACCCCCCACTCTGCTTCTCGGGGAGAAGGTACATCTCCTAAGCACCTTCCTCAGAGCCACAGCCACATCTTTATTTCTCAAGCTGTAGATGAGCGGGTTGAGCATAGGGGTGAGGATGGTGTAGAAGGCAGACACAACTTTATCCTTCTCTGGGGTGTGGTAGGAGCGGGGCAGCACGTTGGTGTAGAAGGCTGCCGCAAAGAAAATGCTCACCACTGTGATGTGGGAGGAGCATGTAGCAAAGGCTTTGCGCCGACCCTCGGCTGAGTCCATCCGGTGGACGGTGAGGAGGATGCGCGCATAGGAGACACAAATGACGGACCCCGGGACTAGCAGCATCAGCACGCAGCACACGTACATCAGGGTCTCATAAAGTGATGTGTCCACACATGACAGCGTCAGCACTGCTGGGATCTCACAGAAAAAGTGATTGATCTCTCGGGACCCACAGTAGGGGAAACTCATGGTGATGGGAGTCAGCATAAGTCCATCCAAGGAGCCACCAACCCAGGAGCCCACCACCATGAACAGGCAGGTCCTGCGGTTCATGAGCACGGGGTACAGGAGAGGGCTGCGCACAGCTACATACCGGTCATAGGCCATAAGGCCCAGCAGGAAGAACTCTGCTCCGATCAGGGTCAGGTAGAGGAAGATCTGAAATGCACAGCCCAGGAAAGAAATGGTCTTTTCCTTGGACAGGAGGTCTTGAAGCATCTTGGGGACAGTGATACAGATGTAGACAGTGTCCATGATGGACAGTTGACTGAGCAAGAAATACATAGGCGTGTGGAGGTGGGAGTCCACATGTATAAGCAGAATCATGACCACGTTGGCTGTTATGGCCACCACAAAGATGGAGAAGACAACAGCAAAGACAACCCCAGGAAATCCTGGGTGGGTGATGAGGCCCATGAGGATGAAATCAGTGGAGTTCCAAGGTATAGCCTCTGAGGTCATGTTACATCGTAGCTCCTTGGACTGTAAGACAGAAAAATGATGAGTTAGTTAATAACTCAGTATTTAGGAAGGGCTCACCAGGAATACTATGTCAGAAGAAATAAAAGAAAGAACATCAACTTCAGAATTATTACAAATCCTAGTTTCAGTATTAATGATCAGTATGACACTGGAAAATTAGTCTGTAAACTAACTCAATGTCATCACTCTGTGAAAGATCTTCTTAGGTTTATACTTTAGGCTAGATGCAAGATTCAAATGTAATAATCCATACAGTACCTCTTTTGCAATCTGCTTTATTTTTACTTTGGACATATTCTGTATACATTTTATGGTGTTATCACTTTAGATTGAAAATTTCCTGAGAATGGTAACTGCTTTATTCCCCATTTTATCTTGCAATAAATATACATGGGTTGATTTAATATAATATTGCTCTCTGCCATTGAGGCTGGGCATGGTGGCTCATGTCTATAATCCTAGCACTTTAGGACACTGTGGCAGGAGGATCCCTTGATCCCAGAATTCAAGACAAATCTAGGTCACAGAGTGAGACCTCATCTGTACCAAAAATTTTTACAAAAATATCTGGGTGTGGTGCTACTTGTGCCTATAGTCCTAGCGACCAGGAAAGTAGGAGGCAGGAGGATTGCTTGAACCCAGGAGTTCAATCATACAGTGAGCTATTATCACACCACTATATTCTATCCTGGATGACAGGTCAAGCTCCTGTCTTAAAAGAAAAAAAAAAGAAGAAATTAATAGAAAATTACTATGGAGTCCATAAATATGAATACCTTTAACTTTTTTAGCAGTTGTTATTACCAAATAGCTTTGTGAGAGTTTGGGACAGCCAAGCCATACCACCAACTTCATCTGGGCATCTACTTCCCCTCTGTCTTGCTGTTAGACACTGTGCTGCAAGAGGAGTTCATGTTCTAGGCATGGAGCACTTTAAGCTCTTGGATATATCTGTACCCAAAAGATAACATAGAGAAAATAAATCTTGAATGAGAACCACTGGGAACCCTGCTTCACAAGCAGGATTCCAGGTTTCACCTTGGTCATCTTTCTGGTTGACACAAGGGACTGTGCTAAAATTTTATGACTGAGTATAGCATTATACCATGCAATGATGACCTAAGCTCTCTTAAATAATTGTTTAACAAAAATATTGACAAAGTTTCTCTGATAGAGTGGCATTCTGAACTTATGATGTTATATTACCCTAGGAATCCATTGTTCCTATGTTTTTTTTTCTCTTTATAATTCTCTATCATCTTTCATGTTTATAAGCAAAAACAACTGAAAATGGTAAAGAAATTGCTAAATTTAGAGGAAATTAAAAAACATAGTAGGATTAAAACTCACTTTGAACTAAACAGAATAAATTCTTATGGTTTTTATTCTCAAGTATTTCAATGTAAATGTGCCTCTTTGATATGTCCAGGGATATTGAAGGATAAATAATTCACTTTTATCATCATAGTACAAAGTATTATGTACCCATTTTGGTGGCACAATGGCTAAAGAAGTATATTTCTATAAAATGTTTTTGCCACCTATAAATGAACCAGAGCTTTTAGCTCTACAATAATCAAATGTGTGATCTCTGAAACCTCAAGAAGAAATATGTCCCTTCATGGTGAGGCAAAAATAGGAGAGATAGAGTGGCTTTTTAGTGTCCTTTTTAGTGTTCATCAAAGAGGGAGGTACAATATAATATTAGTATTCCAGATACATGAGTAAAGTTCCAAAGGAAAAAGTAAAATGCAATTTTTGTGTTGATATGTCCTAAAACTTAAATTTTTCACAGCTTACCATTTGAGGGAGAGGCAAAACAAATACCTGAGCATCAAATATTAAACTTTGACAGGCTTTATAAAAGTTAGCTATGTTTCTCTTCTTTAATATGTGAAAGATTTTGTTGAGATAGCTACAGCTCTGGCTCTGCATTAACAGGTCAAGATATTCTTCAAAGATACACACACAGAGACTGAAATTCTCCCCATGCACCCTAGAACTTTAGTAAAATTCCACGTACAGGGCTTTTGCAGTAACTGGCTAAAAATTAATGCAAATAGACAATAACTTTATCTTGGTCAGCTATCTTTTGTCACCTAGATGCATTATGGATTTTATATATTAATCACTGTAGTATCAAATCAGCTTACAGTAATCCCTTTAACAATACACTCTGTGAAAATTACCTAAGAAAATAAGCAATTATTTATCAATCAAAACACAGGCTAGGACATTTTGTTCCATATAAATGCCCAGATTGCATCTCACCCAGTATTTAAAAGAGGAAGTAAATCACTCTGTCTTCTCAGAGTACTTTACTTCCAACAAAAAATGCCCTGGTCCAGATGGCTTCATACCAGAATTCTATTAAACCTTCAAGAAAGAGTTTATTTCTGTACTGCAGAAATAATTCCAAAAAATTGAGGAGGAAGGAATCTTCCCCAACATGTTCTATGAAGCAAACAT
>CAUYPK010028424.1:0-33141 GCA_963574355.1 Loris lydekkerianus | reverse complement strand
GATATACAATCATATCATCTGTGAAGAGAGAAAGTTTGATCTCTTCTGACCCTATATGGATACCCTTGATGGCCTTTCTTCCCTAATTGCAGTGGCTAAAATTTCCAGTACAATGTTAAAAAGCAATGGAGACAATGGCAGCCTTGTCTGGTTCCTGATCTGAGTGGAAATGATTCCAATTTAACTCCATTCTATACGATGTTGGCTGTGGGTGTGCTGTAGATGGCCTCTATCAGTTTAAGAAATGTCCCTTCTATACCAATTTTCTTAAGTGTTCTGATCATGAATGGATGCTGGATATTATCAAAAGCTTTTTCTGCTTCAATAGAAAGAATATATGGTCTTTGTTTTTTAATTTGTTTATGTGATGAATTATATTTATAGATTTACATATTTTGAACTAGCCTTGAGACCCTGGGATAAAACCCACTTGGTCATGGTGTATAATTTGTTTGATGTGTTGATGGATTCTGTTTGTTAGGATCTTGTTGAATAATTTCACATCAATATTCATTAGGGATATTGGTCTGTAATTTTCTTTTCTTGTTTGGTCTTTTCCTGGTTTGGGGATCAAGGTGATGTTTGCTTCATAGAATGTGTTGGGTAGTATTCCTTCTTTTTCTATATTTTGGAAAAGGTTGAATAATATAGGTACTATTTAAAGGTTTGGTAGAATTCTGATGTGAAGCCATCTGGTCCTGGGCTTTTCTTTTTAGGGAGGCTTTGTATGGTTGATGCTATTTCAGAACTTGATGTAGGCCTGTTCAACATTTCCATTTGATTCTGGCTAAGTCTTGGAAGGTGACGTGCTTCCAAGTATTGGTCAATTTCTTTTAGAGTTTCATATTTCTATGAATAAAGTTTCTTGTAACATTCATTAAGGATTTTTTTAATTTCTGAGGAGTCTGTTGTTATTTCATCATTACCATTTCTGATTGATGAAATTAGAGATCTTACTCTTTTTTTCCTGGTTAGGTTAGCCAAAGGTTTATCTATTTTATTGACTTTTTCAAAAAACAAACTTTTTGATTTATTGATCTGTTGTATAATTCTTTTATTTTTCAATTTCATTTAATTCTTCTCTAATTTTTGATTATTTCTTTTCTTCTGCTGGGTTTGGGATTGGAATGTTCTTCCTTTTCCAGTTGTTTGAGATCCCATTAAGTTGTTAACTTCCTCTCTTTCTGTTCTCTTGAGGAAGGCTTGCAGTGCTATAAATTTCCCTCTTAGGACTGCGTTTGTGGTATCCCAGAGGTTCTGATAATTTGTGTCTTCATTATCATTTGTTCCAAAAATTTGGTAATTTCCTTCTTAATCTTGTCTCTGACCCAGCTTTCATTCACCATAAGGTTATTTAGCTTCCTTTTTTTTTGTTTTTGTTTTTGTTTTTGTTTTTTTTGAGATAGTCTCACTATGTTGCCCTCAGTAGAGTGCTGTGGCATCACAGTTCACAGCAACCTCAAACTCTTGGGCTTAAGTGAGTCTCTTGCCTCAGCCTCCTACGTAGCTGGGACTACAGGCGCCCACCACAAATACCAGGCTATATTTTTGTTGCAGTTGTCATTGTTGTTTGGCAGGCCTGGGCTGGGTTTGAGCCCACCAGACTGGGGTGTATGTGGCTGGCGCCCTACCCACTGAGCTATGGGCACTGCCCCTTGAGCTTCCTTCTATTTTCTTTGTTTTTCTTTTTCCAATTTTTTTTTTTAGTCAGGAATTTAATTTGTAATTATTGATTTTTTTTTTCTGTTTCTGCTAAAATCAAAGTTTAGCTCTTTAAAGCTTTTGCTGTGGCACTGATGATGGAAGAACTTGACTGTATATAACATGTTTGTTTAAACTTCACTTCCTTGAGTTTTTAAAAGGTATTTCTGCTTCACTGTTTTCTTGCTTTGTATATTGCCGTCAAGAACTCTTATCTTTTTCTTTATACACATTTCATTTCTGTTTGTGGGTTCTGAGGATTATTTCTGTATTTTATTTTATTTTTTTGAGACAGAGTCTCAAACTGTCACCCTGGGTAGAGTGCTGTGGCATCATAGCTCACAGCAACTTCCAACTCTTGGGCTCAAGCCATCTTCCTGCCCCAGTTTTTCTATGTTTAGTAGAGACAGGGTCTTGCTTTGCTCAGGCTGGTCTTGAACTCGTGAGCTCAGGCAATCCACCCTCCTCAGACTCCCACAGTGCTGGGTTACAGGTGTGAGCCACCACTCCTGTTTCTGTATCTTTTAACCTAGAATTTTTAATGGGATAGAACTGCAGTTATCATGCTTGTCATTTTTCAAGGAACAAGGTGAGTCCTCTAAATACCTCTGTCTAACCAGGTAGATTCAGATCATTTTTCCTCTCTTGCTTGTTTCCAGCCCTATTTTGGCGCTGCTTGTCACAGTTTAAAAATTACAATTGCAAATGCATTCTCCTTCAGAGCTATAACTTACTCTTTATTTCTAATTTGGTTTTTATATTCTTTTCATTTTTTCCCCGAATTTGGTCATTTTTCATTCCACAGCTTCCTGTTTATTTTCTATTTTTGTTCTGAGTATTGGATTTGTGATGCAAGGGTGTGTTTTCTTATCTTTGCATGTTTTACCTCGGGCATTACAGATTTATTCTGCTTCAAAGGTGGTTTTCTGGAGAGGTACCAGTCCCCCAACCAAAGCAAGTGACATGGCCTCATGTGCTCCCCGAGGAACGTTGCCCTAAGATGGAAACACTTCTTTCTTTGTGGACATGCCCGGGCTAGTAAGAACAATCAGTTAAATGTTCACAGAAAGGGAAGTTCTGTGAGCTTCGCAAGGTTGTAGCTGGGGGCTGGGCACCTGTGGGAGTTGCGGGAAGAGTGCTCTGCTCTATTCTCCTTTAAGCAAACTATTCTTTCTTAAAGTTTCAGGGAACTAATCAATCAAGAACAAGACAGCTAGAAGCTGTTGTGGTTAAGCCTTCAGCAAAGTGTTGAGCAAAGGGTCTGGATTCAGAACTAGCTACATATGTGTCTAGCAGCATGTGTGCTGAACAAAGAATTTATTAGCAGTCTTTATGATTTCACCATTATTTTTTCCTTTTTCTGTTTCTATACCTTTTTTTTTTTTTTTTTTTTTTGACTAGTGCTGTGTATAAAAACACCCAATAAATGTGGTAAGTCACCACAGGCCTGAGCGAGCCTTGGTCTCCCTCTCATAATAATCATTCTGTGTGCACTGCTTATCTCTGAGTCTCTGAGCATCTAGTTCTAAGGACAACAGTTTTCTGTAAAAATTTCCATCGGCAGAAAGGTTTTATTGGCATTTCTATCGGTAAGGTAGTTCTGTATGAGTGAAGGTGTATTTTCATGCTGTGCGGAGCTGATTGTGGAAGACGTGCCAGGGACAGGGACTCAGCCAGGCCCAGCAGCAGGGAATAAGCCAGCAGACCCTTTAGAGGCTCCACGGTGTAAGTGACACTGCCCTCCCGGGAGCTTGGGACATGGTGGGCAGTGAGATCCCTGACACGGGCTCTGGGCCTAGCCAGGAGGCTCCCACCGGGCTGTTCACTCAACATGAACTGACCAGAGGGACAGGGACCAGCAAGCCATGGTGGGATGGGGAGAGGAAGTGGCACCCAAAGCTGTGGCCGGGAATTTGGATTTGAGCCACCTGGGGTGCAAGCAGTCACGGGAATTTCTGTAACAAATCGCACTGCCAGTTGGACTCCCACCTCCTGGCACGTCCTGCTCCTTCCAGGTGACTTTGTTATTTCTCTTCACACCTCACTGAGAAGCCAGTGTGGCTATCCCCCTTCTGCAGGAGAAGCAGGATCAGAGTTGAAGCCCCCTTTCCCTCCTGGGTCCGGGACCCTTAGGCAGGGCCTGACCTGTGCCCTAGAGGCTGGAGGGCAGAGTCCTTTCAGGCCCCTGAGGCCAGAGGCATCCCTGACCTCCAGTGGTGGGAAGTGGTCCTGCCTGGTCCCTGCTGCCCTTCCCTGGGTAGGGAGAGGGGCGGGTGTTTCCCCGAGAAGGCAAAGCCTGGGGTAGGGGAGGAACCCAGGGCACTGAGTTTCCATTTCCTGTAGCCTGGGGGAGGAAGGGCCACCATTCTCAGGGCCCTGCAGCTGAGACTTGCCAGCCCCACCCAGCGTGCCCTCCCCCCTGTTTCTCTGCTGGCTGATTCAGCTGCCCCTTCCCAGCATCTGCCCACAGGGTGGACAGCCAGTCCTGATCCTGGACCCTTTGAGCCTCCCAACTGCTCTGGGCTCCTGAGGAAGCCCCTGCTGGACGGGCCCAGGCGGGGACTGCGCCTCCTCCCCAGATCCACAGGGTCTGCCCCTTCACACCACTGTCCCTGCCCCTGCTGTGACTTCCAGGGGTCCCCAGCCTGAGGGTTCCCTTCCTTAGGTCCCCTGGAAACTGGGTGTGTCCACAGCCACCCTGGGCCTGTGGTGTCCCAGCTTCTCAAATCTTCTCAGTTCTCTTCCAGGTCCACACAGGGCTGGAGAATCCATCCACTCTTGTACCCCCTCTTTCTTCCTGCCAAGCCCCCCCACAGCAAGTCCTCCTGGCCCCCAAGGGCTGAGACCTCTAGGGTTGCACAATCCTGGCTGGAGGATGAGCGTCTGGGGTAGGGGCAGGGTGGGGAAAGCCCCCCAAGTCCCACCCCAGGGACTTTGCTGTGGCCCCTTAAGGCCATAGGTTTGACTCTGAGAGTTATAACCTCTGATTATGTACCTAGGAGTCCCCTGGAGAAATCTGAAGGGAACAGGACAAAGTCCTTGGGCTTTTGAAGGTGTTTCCTGTCTGGGCAGCAAGTGACAAGGCTGTGGGGCAGATGCCACAGTTCTAGGGCATGGGGGGCTATGACATGGGAATCTGAGTTAAAAAGAGCAGCCTCGTCCCATGGGCATCCCTGTGAGGTGTCAGGCCCATGGGAAGCTGAGGGTCGGACTGGGTGACCACCCTGCTCTCATCCTGTAATTTGCCCAGTACGGGCAGCTAGGTGGGCAGGGCTCAGGGCAGGGCAGGTGCAGCTAAATCTAACAACTGCAAGACACACATACCTCTCAGGTTACACACAAAGATTTACAAATGCTGATCACATAATAAGCCATAAAAAAACTCCACAAAGTTCAAAGAATTGAAATCTACAAAGTGGTTTCTGTGATCTCAGTATAGTTATCCCAGGAATCATTATAAGAAAAACACCGGAAATCTCCCTCTGTTTGGAAATAAGGAAATAAGTAAGAAGATGCATATTTATAAAAAGCTATGGGTTACCAAGAAATTAAAATGGAAATCAAAGAACATGTTGAACTAAATGATGTGAAGTAGATTGTATATAAAAATCCACAGCCTACACCTAATGTGTGCTTACAAAAAGCTGTGTAGACTTACCTCCCTGTGTTAGGAAAAAGTTCAGCTTTAATGAACTAAGTATGCGTTCATTAAATCACAGAAAGAACACCAAAGAACCAAAAAAGTAGAAGAATGAAAATTAAAGAGCAGAAATCAGTGGTATAGAAATCATGCATGCATTAGATAGGGCTAAGAAAAATAGTTATTTCTTTGGAAAAACTAATAACATAGATAACTCTGGCAAGAGAGAAGTCAAGTAAAAAAGGGGGAAAATAACTAGTATCCGCAACAGAAAAATAATCAGGATATCAGGATCAATAGAGATTTAAGACATAGTAAGAAAATCTCACAACTTTAAGCCAAAACAAATTATTTTATTTTATTTCAGATTAATATGAAGGTACGAACTCATATTAATCTCTCCTGGGTCCACACAGGGCTGGGGAATCCACTCCTGCCCCCCCCTTTCTTCCTGCCAAGCCTCCCCTACAGCAAGTGCTCCTGGGGGCACCAGGGTTAGGGTTAGGGATGTCTGTGTCTGTTAGGCGAGGTCCCTGCTGTAGTTGTGTTCCATACCCAGGAGGTGTGACATAGGCCCTAGCGTGCCTGTGAGGTGGGAGCAGACCCATGCGCCTCTCTCGTCCCCTCTCCCTGCTCCCTCCTCCCATCTGCCCCAACTTGAATTGAATTGATGTTAGTGTGCATTAGTTCATGTATTAGCTTCATATTAGTATTAAATTCATTGGATGTTTTAAACAAAAATTTTAAAAATTCAGATGAAATAAATTATTAATAAAAAGCTTACAAAATCTAACAGAAGAAAAAATGGAGATGTAAAGAGGTGTTATTTTATTTTATTATATGTATATATATATATATATATATTTTTTTTTTTTTTTTGAGACAGAGTTTCATTATGTCACCCTTGGTAGAGTGCTGTGGTGTCACAACTCACAGCAACCTCCAACTCTTGGGCTTAAGCGATTCTCTTGCCTCAGGGACTACAGGCAAGACAGGTAGGGACTACAGGCACCTACCACAAATACCCGGCTATTTTTTTGTTGCAGTTGTCATTGTTGTTTGGCTGATCCAGGCCGGATGGAAGCTGCCAGCTCTAGTGTATGTGGTTGGCGCCCTAGCTGCTGAGCTACAGGCCCCACGCTGGAGGTGTGATTTAAAAAACTATTTTACTGTGAAATAATTACAGAATCACAGGAAGTTGCAGAGTAGCCCACAGAGGTCCCAAAGCCCCTTTACCCCCTGCCCCCAGAGTTTACACCTTCTGTTCCACAGGGAGCTGACACTGGCATGACACGTGTCTAGTTCCGTGTCACTGAGTTACACCTGTGGAGTCCGTGCAGCCCCCACTTCCTTTAACATGCAGAGCTGCTCCATCTCCACAAAGATCACCCCTGGGCTGAGCCCTCATGCTGTCCACTGCCCCTGCTGGCCACTTCTGGACTATTCTGCTTCACTGCACATTTTGTCATGTTCCACACTGTGCTGGCCTGGGATGCTCAGAGAGACCGTCACAGAGCAGACTAGGCAGGTGCCAACTATAGGCTGGTGGTTGCCTGGCTCCCGTCTGGGGGGCTCCCTTGTGCCTCCATGTCTCCCTACCAGTCGGCCCGGGGGGGCAGCCAGTCTCCAGTTCCACAGACAGACCACCCCTGTGGTCCTGTGCCCCACAGCTCACCTTCTGCTTTCTGGAAGACCTGTAAAAACTCAAAGGAGCACCCTGGGGATTGTGGCTGGATTCTGGAATGTTCTGGAGCTCTCAGATGTGGCTCCTTTCTGAGATGATCCCTGGAGCTCCAGCAGGGGGCAGCTTCCCTCTTGGAGTTTTGGGGAGAATCCAGCAAATTCCCACCCTGGCTGGTGAAGAAAAGAAATACCCTCTTCTATGGTGGTTTTTTGTTTTGTTTTACTTTTGTTTTTCACCAAAACTACAGATTTATCTTTTTTTTGAGAGACAAGAGCTCATTCCAGGTAGAGTGAGGTGGTGTAATCACTGCAGCCCAGAACTCCTGGCTCAAGTGAACCTCCTCCCTCAGCCTCCCAACTAGCTGGGACTCCAATTTGCAACATCGTGACAGGTTAGTTTTTTGGGTTTTTTTTCTCCCCAGAGAGACAGGGTCTTGTTGTGTTGCTCAGTCTGGTCTCAAACTAACTCCTGACCTCAAGTAATCCTCCTGTGTCGGCCTCCCAAAGTGTTGGGATTACAGGTATGAGCCACTGCACCCAGCCCATGTGGCTTTTAACATAATCCGGTTATGAGCCTTGCCTCATTAAAGCCCTCCCTTCGACAGACCCTTCTGTTGTTGGCTCCCTCTGCTGTACTACGTTCTCTGGGTCAAAGGCCTGAGGTCACCCATGGCTTACCTGTGACCCCTCCTAGACCCAGTCCCGCAGGGCAGACTGGTATGGAAGGGGCTGCGGGGGCTCGGCCCAGGGGCACAGCCTGGGGGTGCTGAGAGTACCCTCCGAGCCCCAGACCCTGCGCCCTGCCTGTGTTAGAACCCGACTTGCCCAGCTGGTGCGCTGCCTCACGCCTGTGATCTGAGCACTCTGGGAGGCCGAGGCCTGTGGATTGCCTGAGTTCAGGAGTTTGAGACCAGCCTGAGCAAGATCAAGACTCCATTTCTACCCAAAATAGAAGATCTGAGGCAAGAGGACTGCTTGAGCCCTGGAGCGTAACGTCGCTGTGAGCTATTACTCTAAGGCACTCTACCCAGGACACAGAGTTGGGGCTGTGTGTGGGGAGAACCCCACTTGTCAGTCAAGAGGCAGCTCCCACCCCTTCCTTGGAGGTTCTGAGGACGGGCCCCCAGGTGCCAGCAAATTGAAGTATCAGACGGACGCCGCATAGTATTTTAGTACAGTACGTCTCATGTCATTTAAAACAAAAGGAAAATTAGTGGGGCATCCTGTGTGTCCACACGTCTGCTGTCTGGCAGCCCTGTTTCTGGGAAGGAGCCGCTCAGGTCAGGAGCAGCCGGGCGCGGCCTGCGGGACACGCAGCCCCTTAGGAGGTCTGTGCCGCCCCGCCCCGCCCCGCCCCGCCACGGCTCAGCAGGACACGCTAACACTGTCCACGTTAGTGGACAGTGCGCCCATTCCCACCCTGGGAACAGCCCACTGTCCTCAGTAGGAGAGAGAAATCTTCCGCGGCCGGCCACCGGAGGGCGCCCTCGCCCGGCGCCGGAGCGCCTGGCCGCTGTGTCCAGCGCACCAAGAGCACTTGTGTTCCAGGACAGAAAAGATGGTGGGTAGCGACAGCCGGAGCGGTGTGACCTGCGGCTGCACAGGGGCCTTGGAGAGAGAGCGCCGGCCCCGCAGACGTGGGTGGGGGTCACCACGCACTCCAGGGAAACGCCTCCGGCCTCGCCCTGATCGGCTTGTCTGTTAAGTGGGGAGAAAATCCCGTCCACGGAGCAACAGCAGGGCTTTCAGAGCCTGGGGCCGGGTCCGGGGTGGGGCCCGAGCGCGGACCTGAGACGGCCCCGGGACAGACCCGGGACGCGAGAGTGTGCGCGGGCGGGGGAGGCGGCCGGTGGAGGGCAGGGTCTAGGGACTGGGACAGTGGGCGGCCAGGTGGTCCCCGCCGCAGCCGGGCCGAGGGGCGGGGGAGACCACGGAGGCCGCACTGGCCGGAGGAGGGCGGGGGCGGCCTGAGCTGGGCCCTGACCCGCTCCTGAACCGTGGTGCGGGGGCACCAGCCAGTTAGGGACACGGTGGACGCAGTGGCTGCTACCTCTGGAAGCAGCGATCCTCCGACATCGCTGCAAGGTGGGGGTGGGGGGACGGCAGGGTGGGCAGGGAAGGGAGGCAGAGGGACCTGGATGGGGCCCAGAGTCCAGCAGGGAGAGCGGGCGAGAGCCGCTGGAGGAGTCCACAGGCGGCTCCTTGTCACCCAAAGGGCGGTAGGTGACGGGGCAGTAGGCACGTCTGTGGCTCTGACAGCGGGTACTGTTCCAGGGGCTTTAAGGTAACGCACTGTCCCTCAGAATTGTCGGTGGAACTAGATATACTTGTCCCCACAGATGAGGAAACGGAGGCAGCCAGCGTCTAAGCAGGGTTAGGACTGGCTGGCTGGCGCCTCTGCGCTGCCCTCCACTTCTAGGCAGCGGGACTGGGCTATAGGTGGGGGTGGGAGTGGTTAGAGCCCAGAAAGGGCAGGGCAGTCTAGGTGAGGTGGAGGTTGCTGTGAGCTATGACACCACACTACTCTACCCAGGGCGACAGCTTGAGACTCTGAGGGTGGTGGCTCCCAGCAGCTTCCCAGCCAGGCTGGAGAAGCTGAGCTGGTGCTGGACTGTGGCTGTGGGCCCTGCTGGCAGGGGTCTGCAGCCCTCACTTCCCGCCCCACCAGGCCCCTGTATCCGTGGGGATGGGGCTCATCCTACCAGCCCACCTCACTAGCCCCACTGCCTGGCTGTTTCCGACAGACAGACTTAGTTACCCTGAGCCTTCTGTGGCACCACCAGGGTCCAGAGTCCTCTGGGTGTGTACTCACACCTGGATGGATAGGCTGGGAGCCTGGAAAGTGAGGTGGGGTCTAGCCAGGGCCTGTAAAAGCTACTGACCTCCTGAGTCAGAAAGTCCAGTCTGGGAGAGGCTGTGTGAGTCACGAGGCACATTGAGTGACTCAGGGTTACCATGCAGAGGGGCCTCTGCCGTCAGATGTCCCAGTTCATCGCTCTTAAGTTCTGCCTTCCACAGAGTCCAGACACAATCCTGCGAGTTCTCTGCAGCTGTGTCATGAGGTGGCCTTTTCTCCAGTTTCCCCACACCTCGTTTCTCATTCCTACCTGGGGCCTCAGCAGAAAGGCCTCTGCTGCTCCTGTCATCACAGCCACGGCAGCAGCCCTGTGGAGAATCAGGCTCTCCCTACAGCTCTCGTCTTCTGGGCCCTCACCAGAATTGCTCTAAATTCTCCATTCATATCAATGTAGGCCTTGAAAAAAACCTGCTGCTTTAAATAGTTTAGACTCTTCCCACCCTTCAGCCCCAAAGCCACATTTTCAGGTATTTGTTAGAGCAGCAGCCCACTTCTGGCTATTGGTCTTCTGTCTTAGTCTGTTTTGTGTTGCTATCACAATACCAATAACCAAGTTTATTTCTGGGTGGCGCTTGTGGCTCAGTGGGTAGGGCGCCGGCCCCATATACTGAGGGTGGCAGGTTCAAACCCAGCCCTGGCCAAACTGCAACAAAAAATAGCCGGGCATTGTGGGGTAGTAGTAGTCCCAGCTACTTGGGAGGCTGAGGCAAGAGGACTCTAATCTATCGAAGGTTTACACCTTCCAAGGGTATGCTTGGTTGGTTAGTTTTGGGTAACTTCAGCTCTTAGCTCCATGGCAGCTACCCACGGCCCAACTCCCAACCCTGAAGCAGACAGGCTTGCACTTGTCCCTGGGGCTGCTTGCCCATAGCCTGTGGGAGCCAGGGTGGCAGTAAGGAGCCTGATCTTCAAAAATTGGGAATCTATATTCTGATTGCTACTTCTGATCTTGAAGATGCAGACACATAGGTGGGCAGCTATTATTGTATCTGTTCCCCAAAGGTTGCAACCCTCCTCTCAGTAGAAAAATGTTCCAGGGGATTTAAAAGGCCAAGTCCCTTTACCTTGCCTTCCTTTTTAATTATTTGTAATATTTCTCCTTTCTTCCTTTTTGGAGTTAGTCATTTAAAGTCTAGGACACTCAAAAGTTGCTACATACGTAGGGAATTTAGGAAGGTGCCATGTACACCCGGGGAAAGTGTAGGCTCGGCAAAGACCCGAGAAGACCTTAAATTTATACCACAGGCTGATTTCCCAGAACAAAGACAGTATATACAATTTTTAAAAAATGAAAGAAAAGAAAAGAAACAAAACCCTGGGGAAGGGGAGAATGTAATTTTCAGGGTCATTACATTATTAGATATAAGTTGGTGATTAAAAAACATAAGTGATACAAAGGAACAGGTAAGTATGGTCCATTCAAAGGAAAAAAACTAACAGAAAACTTCCACTGAGAAACACCAGACAGCAGACATACTAGACACAGACTTTAAAACAAAAACTGTCTTAAGGATGCTCAAAGATCTAAAGAAAGATGTGGAGAAAGTTAAGAAAACAATGTATGAACAAAATGGAAATATCAATAAAAAAAAAACCTAAAAGGTGCCAACTGCAGTGGCTCACACCTGTAATCCCAGCACTCTGGGAGGCCGAGGCAGGTGGATTGCTTGAGCTCATGAGTTTGAGACTAGCTTGACCGAGACTAGCCTGAGTGAGACCAGCCTGAGCAAAAGCAAGACCCCCATCTCTACTAAAAATAGGAAAACTGAGGCAAGAGGATTTCTTGAGCCCAAGTTGGAGGTTGCTGTGATCTATGACACCACAGTACTCTGCCCAAGGTGACAGCTTGAGACTGTCTTTAAAAAAAAAAAAAAAAAAAAGAAAGAAAGAAAGAAAAAGAAAACCTAAAAGGAAACTAAAAAGAAATCCTGGACTTGAAAAGTACAGCAACTGAAATTTTAAAAATCTATTAGAGAGAAAAAAAAAGTACTATTAAAGGGCCGTGCCTGTGGCTAAAGGACTAGGGCACCGCCCTGTATGTCAAAGGTGGTGGGTTCTAGCCCAGCCCCGGCCCAAAATGACAACAAAAACAAAACAAAACAAAAATCTAGTAGAGAGATTTAATCCTGCAGGAGCTAAAGTTTATAGAAAAAATGAAATTCAAATGTAGATTTGATCAGGCAGAAGAAAGAATCAGCACACTCGAAGACAGGACAATTTAAAGTTTTGAGTCTGAAGAAGAGAAGGAAAAAAAGATTTAAAATAAGTGAACAGAGCCTGAGGGATCCGTGGGAAACTATTAAAGAGACCAATGTGTGCATTTTAGGAATCCAAGCAGAATAGAGAGAGAAAGGGGCAGAGAGATTATTTGAAGAAATTATGGCTAACACCTCCCCAAATTTGGTGAGAGATAAATATAAACACTCAAGGAGCTTGATGAACTCTAGGATGAGCCCAAAGGGACCCAAGCTGAGACACACCACAGTCAAACCTTGGAGAGCTAAAGACAAAGAGAGTGTGCTGGAAAACAGTAAAGAGAAGTGACTTGGTACACACGATGGATCCTCAATAAGATTATCAGCATATTTGGAAACTTTGGAAGCTGATAGAATTAAAGTGCTTTGGAGGCTGGAACAACCAAAGTGCTGAAAGAAATGATTATATACACCTCACTTCTGCTCAGTATAGAATTCTTGGTTGCTGTTTTTTTTCCTTTCATCACTTTTTCCAATTGTTGTTTTCTACATGATTTAAAGGACTAATACACTTGAAAAAAACAATTCTTGTCTAAAAGCTACGGCTATGGTTTGAATGTGTCCCTTAAAGTTCATGTGTTGGAAATTTAATCTCCAATGCAACAGTGTTAAAGGTGGGATCCTTAAGAGGTGATTAGGTTGTTACAGCTGTGCCAGTATGAGTGGGTTAATGCCATTATCACAGGCATGGATTAGTTATCAGGGGAGTTAGTTCCTGGTACAAGAATGAGGTTGGCCCCTCTCTTTCTCTCTTACCCTGTCTTTACCCTTCCATCATGGCGTGACACATCAAGAAGGTCTTCTCCAGGTGCTGGCCCTTGATCAGTGGGACTTCTCAGCCTCTCAAACTGTGAGCCAAATACATTTCTGTTCATTATAAATTACTCAGTCTATGGTATTCTGTTACAGCAGCAGAAGATAGACTGGGACAGTCACTGTCATTGTAGTTTTGGTTTGTAAACCCACATTTTGTTTTCTACATAACTGTTAAGGTGTTATAACTTTAGGATGTTAAATGTAATCCTCATGTAACTTTTTCTACATAAAGTTAAAGTGTTATAACTTTAGGATGTTGAATATAATCCTCATGGTAATCACAGGAAAACTATAGAACATACTCAAAAGGAAATGAACGCCATTGCAAAAAAATCAACTAAAGATAAAGAAGATAGTAATTTAGAAAAGAAGGAGCAAAAAAGAAAAGTTGTAAAGAAAATAAGGAGCTAACTGACAGAAGTAAATCTCCTCTTTTAGTAGATAAAATGGATTAAACTCTCCAATCAAAAGACAGAGGTCTTGAGGAGGCTCCCATAGGCCGCACAGAAACTTTGCCAGCGTGATCCCTCTGCCTGAGGAGCTTCCCAGCCTACTGTGGTTTTGCCCTGAGGGATTTGCCTGCGGAGTGGTGCAGGAGGGGTGGCCTCCCCACAGAAGAGAACCCCCAGCCTGGCCGCCCAGATAGACTCCACTGGTGCAATGTCAATTGGCAACATCACTGAAGTGCTGGGCTGCTAGTCCTCATGCAGCTGATAAGAGGTGATGGTGGCCTCCCCGGGTGAGATGGGAGATGGGGCACACCATTCCTGACTTGGAGGCGCGGATCTCTTCTATCATTTCTGGAAAGTTCTCTTTCATAATCTCATGAAGAAGAGCCTCTGTGCCTTGTGAAGCTACTTCATCACCTTCAGAAATCCCTATAAGGTGTATATCCAAAAGACCAAAAATTACTTGGCAGCAGAGATATTTGCACCAGATTGTTCATTACAGCTCAATTCATAATTGCCAAGTCTTGGAAGAAGCCCAAGTGCCCATCGCCTTATGAATGGATTAATCAATTGTGAGACAGAGTCTACTTTGTCACCCTGGGTGGAGTGCCATAGCATCACAGCTCATAGCAACTTCCAGCTGTTGGACTTTGGTGATTCTCTTGCCTCAGCCTCCGAGTAGCTGGGACTACAGCCACCCATCACAACACCCATCTATTTTTGTTGTTGTTGTTGCAGTTATCATTGTTGTTTCGCTGGCCTGGGCCAGGTTCGAATGCATCAGCCTGAGTGTATGTGGCCAGCAACCTGCCCACTGAGCTATGGGCACCACCCGTACATGCTATCTTATCCATGTCTAGCATAGATGCGAAACTGCCTGTCCTTTACCTATCAAAACTGATCAGATGATTGTCATTTAGTGTTAAGGCCTGAGTTGTCCATCTTGGAACCAATTGCTGTCAAGAGAAAAGAAAATGAAATTTACCTTATTTATTGTCTTTAGCCAGCCATGTTTTGTCCCTGGATTTTGGAATGGGGTTAGACCCACTGGAATAGTGTGATCATCACAGTAAGGGTAAGGTCACGTTCCAAAGGAAATCTGGGTACGTCGTCAGCAATAAATGAATGTCTTCTACAAAAAAAAAAAGACAGAGGTCTTAATAATATTAATAATCCATTTAAACCTTTAAATGGATTAAACGCTCCAATCAAAAGACAGAGGTTGGCAGAATGGATTAAAAAACCTGATACAACTATATAGCACCTACAGGCAACTGCTTTTAGATCCAGAGACACAAATAGACTAAAAGTGAAAGGGTTAGGAAAAGATACTCTATTAACAGCAACCAAAGGGGCTGTGGGTGGCTGTACTAAAAACAAAATGGACTTAAATTAAGAAAAGGTTACATGGGACAAAAAGGGACATTATATATTCACAAAATGTTCAAGACAGCAAGAAGAGATAGAAACTACAAACATTTACATACCTGGTAACAGACTCCTCTGGCACTTGGTACAACAGGGATGAACCTTGAGGACAGGATACTGAATGAAATAAGCCCATTACAAAAAGACAATAATGGGTTTGTGTGATTCCGCTTACATGAGGGACTTGGAGTAGTCAAACTCACAGAGATGGAAAGGAGAATGGAGGTTTCCAGGGGCTGGGAGTGGGGAACGGACAGTCACTGTTTTGTGGAGAGAGAGTTTTGGTTTGGGAAGATAAGGAAGTTCTGGAGATGGATGGTGCTAACAGCTGCGCAATGTAGATGTATACTTTGTGCTCAGGGACTGCACACTTAAAAATGATTATGATGGTAAATTTGATGTTGTATACATTTTATAAACAATTAAAACATTTTATTAAAAAAAACAAAAACAAAGAAAAACACCCTGTTCCAGTGCTGCCTCCCTGGTGACACCTCTGCTAGCTGCCCCAGGCCACAGTGTTCAGAGACCAAGGGAGCCAGGAGGGACTGTCAGCTGTCAGCACCTGCAGGAAAGAGACCACAGACCCTAATTGGCAAATCTCAGCACCAGGAGCAAAAGGCAAGCAGGCCTGACCAGAGAGTGCATGTCTCAGGGCAGTGACAGTGCAGGCCTCTGGGAGCAGGTGCTGTCCTGGAAATCTTGGAACAGGAGGGCCTCTGGACACCACAGGTTGTGCCCTTTGGAGCAGGGCTCTGTTGTTCTTTAAGCGGTACCCCGTGCCCCCCACGTGGTCTCTGCTCCTTCATCAGGATGCGAGCTGCCTTTCCCGGGGAGACACTTAGATGACTGGGTCTTCTCAGCTGAAGCGGAGACCTAATGGCCTAGTCTCCCAAGCTGCTGTAACACGTGACTTTAAGGGTGATGGCTTTAAACAGCACAGAGTTATTATCTGTTGGGGTCAGGAGTCCAATCCAGGTCTCGGGAGCTAAATCAAGGGGTCAGCAGAGGTGCGTGCCTCCCGCAGTCTTGCAAGAAGAATCCACTCTCTGCTCTTCCCAGCTTCAAGTCCAGCAGCTTCCCTGGCTTGTGGCCCATTCCTCCATCTGCAAAGGTGTCCCTCCCTCCCTGCCCTTGCTTCCACTTATACAGATTCTGTGATTACATTTGGGGCCCATATGGTTACCCCACGACCTTCCTCCATCTCTGCTTGACTCAGTCCCATCTGCAAGGTCCCCTTTGCCACATGAGCAGCTAATCCACAGTTTCTGGGAGTAGGATGTGGACATCTCTGGGGGAGGTTTCCCTGCTTACCCTTCTAAGAACTTCCCATCTCCCTGTGGGGCTTCCTAGAGAGAGCAATTTAGTTACAAAAAGACAGCAAACAGAGCTCCCCGGGGCTGCATCATCAGGGACTAGTCATCAGGGACTAGTTGGGCTGTCACTTGCCTCCCTTATTACAATGTGCTGTTCCCAGGTGGGCTAAAGCCTGCACCCCTCCCTCTCACCCACCCAAAAGGAGGCAAAGAAACACACACAGGTGTCCAGGGAGCCCCAGCATCAGTGCAACTGCCCTGGGGTGGTTGCGAGGATTCAGGACAGGGAGTGTGACCTGCTCAGAGCACGGCTGCCCCTCACCTACCTTGGTCCTGCAAAGGCAGTCAGGGCATGTAGGAGCAGCCCTCGGGTCAAGGAGCCTCTGTTCCTGCCCCAGGTCAAGGTCTGGGTGGGTTGCAGTCATATCTGCCATGGTTCTCCAGGGCTGTTCCTAGGAATCCCCACCTGGGCGTTAGCTCGAGACAGGCCAAGGAGGGGTGAGGTCATGCGTGCATCATAGGGTGGGGCCCCAGGGGAGGCATCTGTCCCTGTGTGAAGAGAGAGTGAGACATAAGCCCACAACAACAAGGGAAGCCTGCCCCGCACCTGTCTGGAAGGACCCCTTGAAGACTGCGGGACTCAGCCCCACTCTGCAGGGGGCAGCCTCTCCCCAGCTTCCTGGCCAGTCACATCTGCCCCCTGGGCCCTCGATTTCTTCATCTGTACAGGATGGAGACCAAAACTCACACCCAGAATCCTTGTGGTCAGGAAGGAAGGCCAAGCCCCTGGCACTTTGGGTTCCTGAATGTTTATTTGTGTGAGGGAACCAGAGCCCTGTTAGCCCAGGCCGTGGCCTTATTGACCACCAGGATTGCCTCACTTTATGGACAGGAAGCCAGCACCTGCCATGCCCACACCGAGCACATGCATGTGACCATGCAACTCCCCCATGTTACAGGCCAGGTTGTGTCCCCTAGATTCCTGCCTTGAGCCTGTGGCATTTGTCAAGGTGTTGTTCCGAGCAGACAGCATACCCTGGATGATGCAGCAGCAGAGAGCACATTGCTGGCCCTGGGTAAGGCAGTGGGTGGGTGAGGGGGCTGTGGAGGGGGGCTAGGGGCTCTTCAGGGCTCATAGTGCCAGGCCTGGCCAGCTAGGTGTCACAGGGACAGGGACCCACCCCAGAGTTGTTTACTGCTCCAACCGCGCCTCGGGTGACGATATGTGTTTGGGTGGACTGAGCTTGGAGTGAATGAGGCACTAAGAGCCCCACCCCGGACACAGCAGGAGGAGGCCTATAAAAGCTGCGCTGGCCCAGGCCTAATGCCTAGAGCTCTGGACGAGATGCCTGCTGCCTGCCCGCACCACCTCATGATGAGGACCCACCTGCCTTGGCTATTGGCTCTGCTCCTGCTGGCATGGCCAGGTGAGCCGACAGGTGTCCTTGCTCTGGGTTGCCTGGGACCTGGCTGTCCTCTGGAAAGCTTGGCCTGGCCTAACTGGCTGGGCCTCTACTGTGCTGCTGCTCTGCTGGGGAAGCTGGGCACAGAGGGGCAGCACTGCCAGAGGCCCACAGCAGGTGCACCCGGCTCTGCTCCCCAACCCCAAGCTGCCCACACTTTTCTGCTTTGCTTACTCACCCAGAGGCATCATTGGGTTTGCTGCTGATTTTGTGCAGTCCTGAGTAGGGTCCCCCCCATCCTCTGTTGAGCCAGGGATGCTACGAGGGAGGTGGGGACCAGGCACTGTCCGATGGCCTCAGAGCCTTGGTTTCCTAAACAAGGCACTGTGCCCCATGCATTCTTGCCTCCTTCCCAAACAGCAGCACCGGGCTGTGAGTCTGAGCAACTTCCCCCCACGGAGCTTGGGTGACCACGAGGGCAGAGGATGGGTGGAGGGCTTGGCGAGCTGGTGCTTTCCAGAGAGCAGGGTCCACACCTGTGAGGTTGAGGTGTGACTGAGGCAGGGACTGAAGCTTGGTCTCTGACCACCAGCTGTGCCTCCCCCAGCCCAGGCAATGAGATGTCATCAGTGCACCGCTACAGAGAATTGTCTGCAGCCCACGTCTTGCCAAAACAACACCCGCTACTGCCTGACCACGTGGAACAGTGAGTGCCTCCCTCAGGGGCAGGTGGGTGGGGGTGGCCCTGGGTGCAGCACATGAACCTGGCATCTGGGCCTCAGCCAGTGGGCAGGAAGCAGCCGGGAGATTAGAGGGGGCTGGCACTTCAAGCAAATGCTGTGATTGCCTGGCCCTCTATCTCCTCCTTCCAAAATGACCAGACGCTGCTGCCTTCATCCTAAGAGTGGACAAGCTCATCCATAAGCCGTTCCACAGTGTGGCACAAGGGAAGCACCTAGCTTAAATTGTCATAATTTCTGAAAGGAAGGTGAAGTCTGCTCAGAGAGAAAGAGGGAGTGGGCAAGAGCCTAGACCCTGGGCACAGGCTGAGCCCTGATTCTGGTCACAGGCTGTCTTGACCCTCTTCACACACTAAGCAATGATCCTGGGCACAGGCCGAACCCTGACCGAGGTCACAGGCTGATCCTTGATCCTGCTTACCTCTTACTGTGTGTCTTGATGGGAGAACCATGAGAGAGTCAGGCAGGGATTTCTGAGGAGTGGAGTGAATTTCCCAGGTCTCAATAAATAGCTCTCTGCCCTGTGTTTTCCAGGTCCCCCAGGCCACCAAACAATTGTTATAAAATCATGTGCTTACACCTGCCCTGGCTTCCAAGAGAGCCTGGCTTACTCAAGGGCCTCCTGCTGCAACACCGATCTCTGCAACAGCACAGCCAGCCACAGCACCAGCTGGGGGCTGCTGGCCCTCGGCATCTGGTGTGCCTACCTCTGCAGATAGTGGGGCTTGGCCCCAGCCATGCCTAAGACCTACATGATTAGGAGTCTGGAGCAGTGACACGTCATGCACTGACCTGCCTGTGGCCCTCCACACGGCTCCTCCTGTCTGGGCCCTGCCTCGGGAAGGATTCCAGAAGATGTGGTGGGGCCTCTGCTCGCTGTCCTGGCTGCTGTCCAGGGTGCTGCATTCTGATCGCTGCCCAGGCAGCTGGCCACCTGCTGGCCTCCAGCGGCTAGTGCAGTTAGATGGCCACAGCAGTAACCATGCCCAAGACCCAAGCAGGCTCCTCTGGAAGTCCAGACTTCGTTGGGGACCTTCATCTTTACCTGCTTTCCAAGACTTGACCCTCCTGAGAACCTGGGGTTGTGCTTCACCACTTCAGGCGGCAGAGAGCCCTGAGGGGCGGACACTCACCTGCCTCCTCCTTGCCCAGCACTCAGATGTGCTGCTGTAAGTTGGTTCCAAGACGACTGACTGATGGAAACCCTCTGAAGGGGCACCCTGTCTGGAGTGTAGGGGCGGGGCAGCTGCCTACATGAGAGGTCACCCCCAGAGTACCGTGTGGACACCTCCAGCTTGTGCAGCTGCTGAAGAGCCCCCAGGGCCCTGTAGGTTCCCTTCCAGGCCGAAGCTCCAATGGCCACCAGAATCTCAGGTCCTACAAGCACCACTCCACTCTGGACTTGGAGAGCATCAGAAAGGCCAGGGGCTAGGCTCCAGCCAGCTGGGAAGCAGGGGCCCCCACCCCTGCAGGCCCAGGCGCTGGTCTCTGACAGTTGTTATCTGTCATGAGGGGGTTTCCTTCTATTACAGTGCCTCTTGGAGTCATTTCCTTCTAACTGAGCATGTAGCTGTCTTTCTTCTCAGATCTGAAGTCCCCAAAGCAGTGCCACCTCCTTGGGGGGCCTTGCAGACAAGCACTTGTGAACAGAGCAGCCTTCACTGACATTTCCCCAGGGGGACATTGTGGGGTTCCCACATTGAGACCCTTCTGCCTCTGCTCCTGGCCTCCCTCTCTCTGCCTAACATGCCTCCCCTTCCTCAGGAGGGACGTGTGCATGGGGCTCCCTCACTTTCTGCAGCCCTGGAGCTGGCTGAGCCCGGCAGGGGTCCCGTCTGACCTAGGTATTTGTCAGGGCCACCTTCCTAACAAAGCTGGGGCTCTTCCTCAGCCTCGGCACGCGAGGAGTGCAATCTCGGGCCCGTGGCACCTGCAGCAGGGAAGGCTGGAGCAGCCACTGCAGCTGCCCTCACACGCTCTGGCTCAAGGGATTAAAGAGCCTTCTAAGCAGCACGTGCTTGGAGCAGCTGGCTAGGTCTCAGCCTCCTGATGAGACTGGATACTTCTTCCACTGAGAGCCAGGTGGTTCTTGGTCCCAAGGACCAGTCACCTGGGCACTTTGAGTGTCTGGCAGCAGCCATGCATGGGAGTTGAGTGTGTGTGGCTGGGGAACAGACACCAAATGCGAGCATGGGCATAGCTGCTCTGCTGATGCTAATTAGTGTGTGGAGGGTCACTGACTGTGGCCACGTGTAGGTGTCCTCTGAATGCACCTCCCAGGGCCTGGGGCTCCTTACGGGCTCCCCAGCATTGTCCCTGGAGATGGGAGGTCATTAAAAGGGGCTTCTGTGGAAACACCTGAGCCAGTCCCCAGCAGGGAGATGGAGGTCCACCCAGCCTGGGCACAGGTTCTCGTAGCCAGCACCCTCTGCCTCCAGTCTGGACTGGTGCTTGGTAGGTGTCTCACAGGCCATGAGGTCCTGGCAGCCTGTCCCCAGCAGCCAGCTCAGGGTTGGAGTTGGAGGGTTAGAGGGGTGCATGGTCAGTGTGAGAGCTTGCAAGGGATTCCCCGGGGCCCCTCATGTCTGCTCTTCCCATGCTCAGTAGGCTGTGGCTGCCCTCAGTCCCAGGGACCCAGGCATGATGACAACATCACGTTTCCTACCACCTAGATTCTCTCTGCACTGCAGGGGGGAGGCTGCCTCTGTCACCCCAGCATGCCCATTGTCACAGTAGGGCTAGCAGACCAGTGAATGCAAACTGTGCCTTTCAGGGTTAGTGGTTCAGTGCTCTTTTTAATAAATTGTACTACTTTAAATTTCTAAAGGAATATTGTGTACTTATGACAAAGTTAACTAATACAGGTACCCCAAGGCTTAAGGAGCAAACCTCCCCCACACCTCTCTTCTCTTTCACAAACCCACCCATTCCACACGTTCATGTGTTGGCTGTTGGTGAACCAGGGTCACTCTCCCAGTTTTCTGGAGCTTGGAAGCTAGCACACACACCCTGCTGTGAGTGCCTGGTGAGAGCAGCCAGATATAGACCACAGCTGAGGGTGACCCCAGACCTGGGCCCTTGGAAGGCTTCTGAAGGAGGAGGAGACCCCGGGCTGGGCACACGTAGGCAGGGAGGGGTGGTGCAGCTGGAGCTCAGAGTGGGGGCGGCTGGGCAGGTGGGGGTGAGGGAGCCTGGTGGGGTGAGTGGGGCTGCACTCAGGACTTGGGCCATTCTGGTTTCTGAGCTGGGGAGCACAGCACTGGATCTGCCTTCTGTAGGAAGGGAAGGCTGTAGCATGAACTGGGGTCTGAGATCGCTGCAGGGTAACTGGGGGTCTCTCTGGGCCTAACAGCAGGTCCTGAGCATTTTGTCAGGACCTCAGGAAGCTGGTCTTTTCCAATGGGGCTTTTGGTGCCCCCTCCACAGGGCCCAGCTCTGGCTGTGTGAGTGTCCTTGCAAGACAGATGTAGGCAGACCACCAGCCTGGCCCACCCCAGGAAGCAGCCCTGTCTGAGGGCAGGGTTGAAGGAGGCAATCCAGGACTTCTTAAGGCCCAGGTGCAATCCAGCCCCTCACCTTGGTTCCCTTCCTCCCCATGTCCTGGGCCCAAATATTCCTCCCCAACTCCCCACAGTCCTTGTCACAGGCTGTGCTTTACGGGGTCCATGGTAGGACAGTGGCTGCCTGTTGTGTTTTTCCTATGCCCCATCTACTTTTTCCTATTATAAATACTGTAGACATATATATGAGTGGTATCGTGGATTATTTCTTTTCAGTTTCTCAAATTGCGATGACTAGGTCAAAGGCTAGGAACCAGCCTAAAGCTCTGGACACATATTAGCTCATGGCTTTCTGGAAGAATTCACAGCCATCTGCAGTATACCTGGGAGCTTGTCACCTCCCAACAATTTTGTTTATGATTAGAAAACAAGATAAAACAACAAGAAGGCATATAAATACGCTGGGCTTCTGGATAGTTTAACATAAATGGTCCATTTCTACCTCTATGCAATAGAAGTCACTATTTCCTATTATTTTCCTATTATTTTTCCTACACGACAACTTTAACAATTACTATTGCTAATAATAATACTCCTGTATTATTAATAAATGTGATTCTCCTTTGTCATATTTTTTTTTAGTTTCCCAAATACTTTAAAATTCACTTTTGCATAAAGTTGACTTTTTTTTTTTTTTTTTTAAGACAGAGCCTCAAGCTGTCACCCTAGGTAGAGTGCCATGGCATCACAGCTCATAGCAGCCTCCAACTCCTGAGCTTAAGCGATTCTCTTGCCTCCGCCTCCCAAGTAGCTGGGACTACAGGCACCCACCACAACGCCAGGCTATTTTTTGGTTGTAGCCATCATTATTGTTTGGTGGGCCCAGGCTAGATTCGAACCCACCAGCTCTGGTGTATGTGGCTGGCACCCTAGCCTCTTGAGCTATGGGCGCCAAGCCAAAGTTGACATTTTTATCCTCAAATTTATCAAGCCTTTCCTTCTATACTCAGAAAGTCCTTCCCCAAATAGAAGTAGGTCTATGTGGAGCTGAGCAGTTTCCACTGAACCCTTTGATCTGTCTGGGTTCTGAGTGCGCAGTGTCATCACCACACTGTGGTCATCCGGGCAGAGATCCGCCAGTTACACCAGGCTGGGGCTGGGGCTCGGCCTTCACGCTCCCTCCTCTCAGGCCCAGCCTCGTGTCCACAGTTCTAGCAAGATTGGAAACCATGAGGAGATGTGTGTTCTTCTAACCAGAAGCAGGGCTTCTCTGTGGCTGAGTCCTGTGCAGGGTGTGTGTGTGCTTTCCCATGCTCCAGGTGCAGGGTGTGGGGCGCAGTAGGCAGCCCACAGCCCTCTGCGTGACTGACCTCACTTTTCAGATCTACGCGTTGTGTGAAACGGAGACGGAAGTTATGTGCCCTTGGGATGAAAGCCTGAAATAGCCTCAGAAAGGTCAGAGGTGGGTGAGGAGAAAAGCTGAAAACCACACATTTTCAGAACAGATCCCCGCTGAAGCGAGGACTGTAAATGTGGCAAACCGGCTTGTTACGACTGTGTCAACACATCACTGTCCCCTTGATTGTACCTGACCACTATCCCCACATGTGGGTGGACAACACAACCCCATCTTTCGGAACCAGAGGAAGTCAAGCCTTAAAGTGCCACCTGCACTTTCTGCCCCCGCCCCGACTGCAGACTCCTTGGTGGACTTTGAGGCCAGGTCCAAGGGACAGCTGGGGAGAGCTGGCAGGTAGGAGATTGTGCCAGCAACAGGGTTCCAGGGCCCCTGGCTTGTCTTACTTGGTGCTCACAGGTGAAGCATCTGGCCACCTCCTTCCAGATCACGTGATTGTTCCACCCAGCTGTGTCCTGTCACTATCCCAGAGCACCCAGGGAGGAATGCGGGCCTTGCCCTCAGGGAGCTCTCTGGGGCAGACCACTAGGTCATGTGCTGGTGCCGGAACACAGGCATCCAGGGGGCAATGTCATGAGGAATGGTTCTCGTGGAAAGGACAGCAGGAGCACTGAAGGGAGGCCTCTGACCCATGGGGAGATGAGCATGAGCTCCCGAACTCCAGGAAGCCTGCCCAGTGTCCTGTCACCACTGCTTTGTGCCTCCCCCTCCTGCGTCTGAGTCCTGGGAGCCCCTGACTGGGCATAGGAGGAAAGGCTGGTCCTCTTCTGCAGAGGATGTGGTTGGGAGGAGGGGTGCAGAGGCCAGGCGGCTGGAAACCACGGGGTCACACAGCAGCTAACTTGGGCATGGGAAACGCAGCCTGTGAAGGGGGACAGAGCAGGTGTGTGGTCAGGCATTCTCCCCTCTCTCTCTGGTTTCCTGGAATGTCCTCAGTCTGGTCTCCTGAGCTCTTTTGGGTGGGGCTGCGATGTAGGGGGTGCAGGGAGGGAGTGGCGGGGACACTGTTTCTAGATGGTGTTCAGGTACGTTGGGCCTCTGCCACACCTGCTAGTCAGGCCCCCGCCTTTGCCATCATTTTCACCTCCTGCTGGCAGCCCTCCAGCCCTTGCCCTGGTTGCCTCAGCCCAGAGAAGCTTGTCTGGGATGGAGACAGAGTGTCTTTCCCAGCAGCAGGGACAGGCGCCTGGGCTTCCCAGTGAAAGCTGCTTCCTCCACCCCGGCCCAGCAGCCGGGAGTTCGTATAAGCCCCGCCTCAGAGGGGCCAGCTGGTGCCTGCAAAGTGCTCACAGCTGGCTTGGAGCATGGTGCAACTATTCGTGTGTTTAGTAAAACTCAATAAAAAGCTAATTACCTTCCTCAAGGAGGCATTCTCCATGCAAATGCTTGGTGTGATGGGTGATTTTAAAGGTATTTTTAGTTTCTCTTTGCAGAAACTAGATTCCAAGCCCCATAACAAAGTTCCTTGGCCACCAGGTTACTTGCCTCTAGAATGCTGGCCCCTAGGTGAAACCTAAACCTTTATAGACAGAGAAGGGGCCAGAGTGGTGGCTAAGAGAGGTGGCTATCCCCAGAGGTCTCCTATGCAGACTTGCTGCCGTGACCGGCCCAGGCCAGGAGAATGAGTGCCCTGAGCGCTGGCCTTGGTAGGGACACCTCCTTTGCTCATGACCTCCGATGTGGGTCATCCTGTTTCCCTGACTATTCTGGAACTTCAAGGCCTCCACATGTCTGGATCCCAGGAACGGGGCTCTTGCTCCCAAAACTGATGGCTGACTCATGAATGCCTTCATCCTCCTACCACAGCCTTACTCCTTCTAGAATCTTCTGTGGTGAACAGGCCAGCCTCAGCTGCATCCCCATGGCGGAGAGCTGTGCTGGTGCCATCTCGCAAGCCCTGGGTTGGTCCTTCCGGCTGCACCGGGCCTCAGCACCTGCTGCCAGGACGGACTGAGAATTCTAGGTAGTGAGCAACGGAGCATGTTCTTTCCTGCCTCATCTTCTCAAGGACACACAATCTCTTAGGAGAAGTGGATACGCATCTTGTTAACAGTGATGACACCATGCCTCACTGGGCACGGCTGTAAGTGCTTGGCGTCCAAGCAAGAGCCTTGGCTGTGATCACCAGCAGCTTCCTGGGTCCTGGGAGCACCTGAGAGCAGTCCTCAGGTGAATCTTGTAAGGACAGTGTCACAGAGCAGCATGTCTAGCAGGTGACCACTGCGTTCCGGCAGCAGTGTTCTCTCAGGAGTGTGTGTGCAGGGCTTGTGGTATGCCCCCGGGGCTGGTCTGTGGGATAGACTGGTCAGTCCTGTTGGCACCTGCTCACGTGTAGGGCAGGGGGTTGCCTGGGGGTGTTGCCAGCCACTGTTAACCTGAATGGCCATTTCCTGCAGGCTGCTGTTGGTCAGGCCCAACAAGGTCAGATGAGCCACTGCTGACATGTGGAGGTTGTTTATTCCCTTCGAAGGCTACTGTCAGAGATAAGTTGGGGAACTATACTCCACGGTATCTGTCAAGGACGCAGGGCAATCTGTGCACCCAGTGAAGTGTTGACTAACTATAAATCTAGCCTAGAGTAAAAATGCTTTGCCAATAGAACACTTTAAGATAGGAGGATGTTGTGTGACTTCGTAACCTATGAGGGGGAATCTGTTTAACGTGTACTGTGATGGTTAATAACATTGTTGATGGTTACTCACTGTGAGGGTGAGACTAAAGAGCAACAAGGGCAGAGCAGGTCTTTGGGGAGATATCCCTGCTGCTCACCAGAATTGCTGGCTTTTTTGTACATAAAAGTGAAACTGTTGATCTCCCATCTGCTTCTACATTCCCTGGCTTGGGTGACAGGCAGACAGACTCCGTGGTCTTCAACAGGGGCTCCTTATTTCAGCAGAGTCCTGACAATGTAGAGACCTCTGGTCAGTGAGGCTCAGCTCATGGCGCCTGCTGAAGGTCTCAGGGTGTGGGTGCCCCAAGGCCGCCGCTGCAGGGGTGGGCATCAGAAGCCTCATTTCACCTGAGTTTTGCCCATCTGCCTGAGTGTCCTGCAGGCTCCTGAGCTAGTGAAGATCTGGTGGCAAGGCAGAGCCCACTGAATTCCAGTCCTGGGGCCTCATTAGCAGCCTTCAGCCTCTGCTTGGCACAGCCCCTCCGTCCTGCCCCCACCTAGCAGCACCACCTCCCGCCGTGTTGGGGAGAGCCCAGAAGCACAGGCCCCAGGTCACAGAGGCAAAGGCTGTGTCCCTCAGGAGCATTTCACAGCCCTGTGTCTGTGGGCAGAGCTCCTGATTCTCTGGGTCTCTGTTTGCCTATTAATAAAGCGGGATAAGTACGTGAGTGACGGGGGTGGGGGTGGGGTGGGGTAAAAACTTACCTACTAGCCAGGCACAGTGGCTCACGCCTGTAATCCCAGCATTCTGAGAGTCAGAGGCAGGAGAATCATCTAGCTCAGCAATTCAAGACCAGCCTGAGCAAGACTAGGACCCTGTCTCTACCAAAAATAGAAAAACTAGCTGGATGTTCTGGCAAGTGCCTATAGTCCCAGCTACTCAGGAGGTAAGAGAATTGCTTAAGCCCAGGAGTTTGAGGTTGTTGTGAGCTGTGATGCCACGGCACTCTAGCCAGGGTGACAGAGGGACACTCTGTCTCAAAAAACAAACAACAACCAAAAACTTACCTGTTTGATACAATGAGCACTATTCTGGCCAAGGGGACACGAGAAGCCCTGATGTGGGCATCAAAGAAGATGCCCATGTAATAAAACACTTGTCCCCCTTTAATTAATATTTTAAATTAAATTAAGTTTTTAAAAACTGAAAAAAGAGAAAAAGTTGGAATGATATCAGTTCCACCTCAAGGTCCCATTTATATACAATGCATGTAAAGTGCAGGCCACAGCAGCCCGCTGGCCTTCTGGATGTGCTGTTCTAACAACTTCATTACTGCGGGTACTACTCCTTTAGTGCCATCTTGCAGACAGGGGAGACCCTGAGGCCAGGCTTGCACAGCTGCACATAAACTACAGCCCCGGCCGATGGGCTGTGCCTACTGCCAAGCTCACCTCAGAGCTGCGGCGTGCCTGGGCTGACATGTGGGAGCACCAGCACTCTTGAGCCCAAGAGTCCGAGTTTGCTGTGAGCTATGATACCCCAGCACTCAACCCCAGGGTGACTGAGTGAGACTCTGTCTCAAAAAAAAAAAAAAAAAAACTTAGTGAAATAAACATGTGAGTCCACATATCTACAGTTTAACTTACGGTACACGGTCACTCCAAGGGCAGAGGGCTTTCTCACTAGCATGTAGCCAAGTGCCTGACTCAGAGAAAGTCCCTGG
This sequence comes from Loris lydekkerianus, assembly GCA_963574355.1. Lineage (NCBI taxonomy): Eukaryota > Metazoa > Chordata > Mammalia > Primates > Lorisidae > Loris > Loris lydekkerianus. The sequence goes on along the minus strand of CAUYPK010028424.1, from coordinate 5,601 downwards.
TGAGTTAAGTGGTGGGGGAATAAGTGAATGGGTGGTGCAGCCATCTTTTGCAGCTGTGAATTTGGCCCCCCTTCTACCCCTCGTCCCTCCTTCCTTGGCCTGAAATGCCATGACAGCACAGTAGGGAAACTGTCCCACAGCATGGCAACAGGGGAAATCTTCCTACTGGCTGCACTTCCCAGCATCTCCCCAAATCCAGCTAAGACAGACACCTGCCATCTATGACCCTGTTACTGACTTTTTAGAGTCCCTAACGTGACCACCCACTTGGATTTTCCTCTGTCCTTAACTGCTTCTCAGGTTTGGTTGGTCGCCCATCAGAGGCTGCTACCTCCATGTTTTAACTCGCCCCAGCTCCCTGAGATGGGTAGAAATCAGTGGTCCACAGGACCGTCTCCATCCCTAGAATATTGGACTACTGGATGTAACCAGGATAGGACAGGGAGTCAGAGTAAAGAGGTGTTGGCTTTATGCCAACAGGTATTGCACTCAAAATACCACATAGATGGATTTTGGAAAGCTTGTGAGATTATGACCCTTGGTTTGATTGCGTGCTGGACAAACTCTCTACGAATGACTCCATATTGAATATCCAGGGGAGGTAGGCGCCTGCATCACTGGGCGGGCCCACGCTGCAGAGACAGCTCACACACAGAAAGCTCTCGCCTGCTGGGCCATCCCACCACTGCTGTCACTCTCCTCCCTCACAAAGACAGTGTTCACTGCCCCAGGGGGACACTGGGGAACGTGCCAATAGACATTCAATTAGAAATCTGCCTGCACCTCTAGGTTTGATCACAGAAGAAATTGTAAAAATCCTTAGGACTCAACAAAACTCCCTCGACTCTCTAGTCCAGGGTCTTAGATAAAGGGGCAGTGCTGGGTTTCCTGTTGACTGAAACCGTTTTCTGGTGGGGTCTGTGCAGGACTCAACGCCTCCTGCTATGTCTACAGAAACACCTCAGGAGAAGCTGAAGTTTGAATTGAAAAAGTTCCCCAACAGGCAGTGCAGCTGCAAGAGGCTCTTCCAGTGATCGCGTGCCTGATTGATTCAGGGGAATATTTTGGATTCTCCAGATTTTCAGATCAGTTCTACAGGGGCTCTTAAGGTTAGGACTCCCATTCCTTATTCTGGGGCTCCTCCATCTTGTAGTTCTGAGCTAAGCCTCTAAATGAGAACACTAATGTTATCATCATGCAAACCTTAGATCTGAAACCCAGCCCTGGTGAGCATTAAGAGGACCGCAGAACGGTTTCATCCCCTTTACCCTAGGTACCACACCTCTTGCCGCCAGAAGAAGCCAGAGAGGTTTTCCTCCTTCCCGTCCCCTTTGACCACAGGCTTCAGGCCGTGTAAAGCCCCGGGGCAAAGAAACAGTCCAGTAAACCAAGGGGTGCAAAGGCAAGGTCTGGGGGAAGAACAGGTTTAGCTCTAATTGCTACTCTGGAGTTGCAAAACTGCTGGTCATAAAGACTGTAAATTTTCTCCAGAGATAACATCACCTTTTTGAAACCTAAAGGTTGTTTCTAAGATCTCTGCCAGGGCCCATGTTCCAGGGGACTGGCCGAGCCCTGCCCCAAGCAGCCCATACCAGGACACCAACTCTGCTGGAATTGTGACCCAAGAACTGAAGCAACACAGGAGATGATTTCTACAGATGATTTCTGTAATTTTGCCCTGAACCTAGCCGGTTAGATAACCTAATTGCTTAATCCTTTGCCTTCCAAACTATCCTTAAAAACCTTGTCTCCCAAATTCTCACGGAGGCAGATTTGAGAAATTCCTGTCTGCTCACTTAGTGCTCTGGGGAATTAAACTCTTTCTCCACCACAACCCCAGCCGCCTCCATCTCCATGTAGTGGCCCTTCCCTTTGCAGTGGGCAGTATGATGCGGTTGGGTGGCTACGTGGCTAAAGGACATGCCTGCGTGTACCAAGATGACGAGGGGTGAATTTGTGGCCTTAATTGTAGGTGTTGTCAGGATCAGGGGATAACTTCTCCTTTGCCCTCTGTTCACTGAAAATCACTGACCAGAGGCTGACAGACAGAAGAAAAGGCAACAAAATTTATTAGATCATAGTTTTATTTGACTTGGGTCTCTGCAGAATGAAGACCCACAAGTACAGGGGGAATTGCCCACTTTTATGCTCAGGTTCCACAAAGTGTTGTCAGCCATGTAGAAATACGACTGGGCAGAAGGCAAGACTTGGCGCTAACGGTCTGTCCAGGCCTCGGCCTCTCTGAGCAGCCTCCATCCTCCCAGGGATGAGACCGGCCCCTGTCTGGAATGGGGGTCTTGTGACCTGCAGACAAGGTAGGTCAGATAATTTCCTTAAGGCCAGTTTTTACACAGAAAGAAGGGGGGGAGGCAAAGTGAGTGTAATATTTTTAGGTTTTGTGACTGGCGTTGGGGAAAAGAGGCTCTGGTTCCTATGAGCCATCTCGGGGAAGAGAGATCCTAGTTTCTACGGCTGGCCTCGAGGGAGAAGGGGACTAAGAGACAGAGGTCAGACAGAAACTTTGGCTTCTGAGGCTTCCTTTTTGGGTATTGTTTTCCAAGTCACAACAGTGTAAGGATGTAAAAAACAAAATCACAGCCTTATCTGTGAAGAGCGGGCCCACAGTCATTCCTTAAGGAAATTCCTCCATAACTTCCCACAGAAGCTGCTGAAGGTTTCTGACCCACTCTGCATTTGGTTGTCATTTGCTAGTTTGTGTCCTGAGGTTTATTGCTCTGGAATATGAGCTCTGAGAGGCCAAGACTCACACACGAGCCCTGCTGTGCCTGTGTCCCTGTCCTCACAGCAGCTGACGAGTGGCGAGCACCCCTGCTCTGTCTGTCCCAGGCAGGTGAGGCAGCAGGTGGTGGGTCACGCCTCCGTGTCCCTGTGTGGCCCAACACAAGGCACCACCACCTGATTGGGGTCTTTATTAGGCCTTGGATTTTTACTTACACAGTTTACTTAAAGCATACAAATTGTTAAATTTTTAGTTATTTATTAAACTTTATATTATATGTATCATGCTATACGTAATCTGACATTTGCTCTTTTTCATTCAAGAATCTACTGTCAGCCAGGCAGTCATTGCTATTACAGTGTGGATCCAATAATTCATTTTCATCAAAGTGAAAACTTGAATGTGTGAGTGTGTCATGTTTCTCTTTTCTTTCTTTCTTTCTTTCTTTTTTTTTTTTTTTTGAGACAGAGTCTCAAGCTGTCGCACTGGGTAGAGTGCCATGGTGTCACAGCTCACAGAAACCTCTTTTTTTTTTTTTTTTTTTAGAGACAGAGTCTCACTTTACCATCCTTGGTAGAGTTCCATGACATCACAGCTCACAGCAACCTCCAACTCCTGGGTTTAGGCGATTCTCTTGCCTCAGCTTCCCCAGTATCTGGGACTACAGGCACCTGCCACAATGCCCAGCTATTTTTTTGTTGCAGTTCGGCCGGGGCTGGGTTTGAACCCGCCACCCTCGGTATATGGGGCTGGCGCCCTACTCACTGAGCCACAGGCACCACCCCGCAACCTTTAACTCTTGAGTTTAAGCAATTCTCTTGCCTCAGCCTCCCGCTGGGATTACAGGCCCCCACCACAATGCCTGACTATTTTTTGCTTGTAGCTGTCATTGTTGTTTTGGCAGGCCCAGGTTGGATTTGAACCCTCTAGCTCCAGTGTATGTGGCTGGCGCCTTAGCCCCTTGAGCTACAGGCGCCAAGTCCGTGCCAGGCTTTTAAAGACATTTTCTGACATTTTTTGGTTGTTCCTCCACTTTTCTTTTACTATTGCACACACCATGGTCATCAATACACGTTCCCAGGAATGAATTGCTACACAGAAGGGTGTGCAGTGCTCAGAGGAGGGCCACGTTGTCCAATGTGGTCCCTGGCTAGGCTTCCCAGATGCAGGTGCAGGTGGCACAGGGGTCTCCAGAGGCTGATGCAGACAGCAGACCCCTGCCCAGGCTCCTGGGACTCAGCCTGGGGCCAGGGGATGCGGGTGGTTGACTCAGGGTGTGAGGTTTGGATTTCCTCCCAGCTCCCAGAGCTGAGAGAAAGGAACCAGAGACCTTTTCAAAATACTCTGGGTGTAGGATTAGTCACCATGGGGTCATAAAGGGCCAGAATGACCAGGACCCGCAGGCCCAGGGGAGGTGGACAGTTCTGCTCCAGGCAAGAGACTGGCCCAGCTTGTCACAGGGTCCCCTAAAGGGGAGGGTTGGTCTGCCCCTCAGCAAGTGGTACCCTGTCCTTCACAGTGGCCCCTGGGGACGTCCACCACATTTCAGGGTGGCCTGCTCTGGCCTCGCCCTTCATGCCCCAGGCCTGTTCTCCATGCAACTCTGGGATAACTACGCCAGGGGAAGGGGAGCCCGAGGGTGGGGCACCTTTGCAGCCCTGAAAGCCCCTGCCTGGCCTGCTCTGCTCCCTCTGGGTGTTGGCTGGGCCCTACTGCAGCTCTGAGTAGGAGGAAGTGTCCCCACTCGGCCTTGTCAGACTGTGCCTTCCCCAGGAGGCAGACTCCAGGGAGGGCTGGCCAGACCCATGGGCAGGGGAAGGGCACGGTGGTGAGAAGGGGAGTGGGCAGCAGGGTCCCGGGGCCTACCTCCTCACCTCATGGGGACGGCAACATGACTGAGGCATTGTGAGAAGTGATTTCTGGGACCTGCTCCATAGTTTTGAAGTCAGGGCATCTGGGAAGCCAGAGGGCTCTGACTGAGTCCAGGGTGCTCTGTGCTGGCACCAGCATGTCTCAGCTGGGCTCTGCAGCCCCTCTGCACAGGACCGGCCTCTGGGGTCCATCTGTAGCCCCAGCCTCTTTGTGGGGAGCTGGAATGAGGACAAGGAACCTGCTCACATGGCCCAGACACTCCCAAGAACAGACCAGGATGAGCCCAGATGGTGGAGGGGGTGTCCAGTGAGGCCGGCTGATTGCAGCAGTGCACCAAGGACACATTGGGAAGCCAGCCTCCACGGTCCTGCCAAGGTCAGCTCTGACACCATCCGGGAGGGACACACAGGACACGTGTCCTACACCACTGCTGGTGGAGGGGTCTGGGCACTGACCCAGCAGAGCTTCCTGAGGGAAGGTGGTAGTGGGGAACTGATCACAGTAAAATATAGACAGCCTCAGACCCGCAGGCACAGAAGAATTCCCTGCCCCCAAGTCTGTGTCCGTGCAACCCAGGGCTCCCACGTGGCCCTTCCTGTGGGGTAAGGAACTCACTTGAGTGCTGAAGAAACACCAGGAACTTGCAGGCCACAGTCTACACACACCTCAAGGCCAACCACTTATGACCACAAGCTTCAGTCATCCCATTTCCCCACACAACGGCTCTAATCATGAACAACACGCAAAACCCACGTCTCTGCCGTCCTTGTCAGCGTGACTCCCTGGTGAAGCCAGTCGGCTGCACCCCAGGCCGCCCACCCAGCCCTCTTCCCTACGGAGACCCAGATTGCAGCCGCCAGTGATGAAGGGTCAGCACCCGATGCCGCCTCAGCCCTGCTGTGACAGGTGTGGTGGCATCTTCCCCCAGCTGGACCTCTCCGGGTAGCGCCTTGTACTTTCTCTAGTTGCGTGACAAACACGCTCAAAGT
>CAUYPK010028423.1:0-21284 GCA_963574355.1 Loris lydekkerianus | reverse complement strand
AATGTCTTAACACAATAACTAAGAAAATGCCAGGAAGGCTATGTTAACCAGTGTGATGAAAATATGTCAAATGGTCTATAAAACCAGTGTATGGTGCCCCATGATCACATTAATGTACACAGCTATGATTTAATAATAAATAAAAAAAGAAATTGTGCACTAATTGTGTGCTTATGATTTCTATCTCAAATTCAGGTTTCAAATGTATATTGTTTGCTCTAGATTGGAGATGCAAGTGAATTTTTAGAATATATTATAAAATGTTTCTGGTGTTCCTGGATATAACATGAGGCACACATAAACCTTTATCATGTTAAGATGCTGGGATTTAAGCTGCTGTGTTTCAGCAGCTAGTTTACCCTGACAAATAGAAAAACTGTGATTTCAATCAGTACCAAGATACACTTTTCTTTTTTGAAATGAGTCTGTTTGGGTGCAGGATGCAACTACAAGAGGAACTCTAACTAACAAGTTCAAATATTGTGACCTCGTGGGTTTGCATCCTCACATTACCCTGAAATTAAAAACAAAAAATCCAACTCTGCCCGCCCTATCATTCCCTGCCCCTAAACTTTGCACAAGGGTTAACCTCAGAAGGAATGTCTGAAATCTTAGTTTCTGGAAATCCATAGGTTACAACGCCAATACATCCCAACTGCAGAAAATAATTTCAAGTAGGAAAATCAATTCGGTTGGCCTGGGGAATGTCACAAATGAGCAACTAAGCCACCCAGGGAAGAGGAGTAGAAGAGCCAAGTGACTGAGCATATGGCTCAGGAGAACTGCCACAAACAGCCAGGTGATTAGTTTCCTGCCATCCTGGAGCCACGACAACAGGAGCAGATTGGGAAGAGGATTCCCAATGGGAGAAGAGCCATTCATACATGTTGATTAAGCATCTACAATGTACTAGGCAAGGGATCAACACTCAAGACACTTCAGAGAACCACGCAGTCCCTGCCCTCATGGGGTTCACAGCCCAGTGAGGGGAGATGGACAAGAAATTAAACAGCAAAATGATAGCATGGTGAAGGATAAAAATGCTATGATGATAAATAAAGCAGGGAGGAGCACTGAGGAGGGGCAGGGGTCATGTTGTTAAGCTGGATGCCCAGGGAAGGCCTTGCTGATGACTTTGGAACAGAGAGCTAAAGAGGGGAAGCAGTGAGCCATGTGGATATCTGGGGGAAGCTTCCCAAGTAGAGGGAAGAGCAAGTGCAAAGGCCAGGAGGTAGGATTGTCCTGGGCATGTTCAGGGGCCAAAAAGGAAGTGACTGGCGGGAGTAAAGTGAGGGGAGAGTGGGAGGGAGGCTGGACAGCTGGTGGAGACAGATCACATAGGGCCTGTGGGCCTCTATCAGGACTGTAGCCTCAACTCTACATGACAGGGGAAGCCATCAGAGGCTGTGAAAGATGAACAGTACGAAAAGATGAAATTCATCAAATCAGACCCAACTGCATAGAAGGACTCAGTACACTTCAGAGGAGATGCATGTCCCAAGTTACTCGGAGAAATGGGAATCTGCAGATTTAAGAGAGCCTTGTCTGAGGCACACCCACCTGTGAGAAGCTCAACACATACAGAAGGCTGAGAACATGAGTTCTCAAAGTATTCCCAAATGGTAGGCTTTCTCCAGGGTATCGCTAGTGAACTTCCTGATTTGGGAGGAAGATGTTAAGAAGTAAACAACATGGATATCCGGGCGGGGCTCTGTTGTAGAGCCCCTCTGGATATAAACATGTACAAGTCATGTATGGGCTTCTATATTTGGGAAGACATTTCAAAAACAAATAACAAGCCACAGATCACACTTTTGCACAAGATAAGGTGATTGGGACACCCACAGACATTCAGCGAAAGTTTTGAAAGGATGACTTAGATGCCTTTGTAAAAGCGAACCCTTGGATAGTTGAAAGAAGGGATTCCAGGGAGGAAGAAGGATGGGAACAAAAATGCAGATGGGGGTCCCTGCAAGGCCAGCTCAGGGGCTGTAAGAGGACAGTCGGGCTGGCATTGAAATTTGGAGATAAAGAAGAAAAGAGGGGAAGGACTGTGTAGACAGGACCTTGAACACGTGGTAAAGGATCTGAGTTTTATCTGGACAGACACAGGATCTAGTAGTGTTAGGTGCTATCAAGAAGGATAACTGATTTTTAAAAGTATTACTTCTAGGAAGCACTCAATTCACAATTGCCAAGACACAGAATCAACCCGAGTGCCCATCAACCCATGAATGGATTAACAAACTGTGGTATATGTATACCATGGAATATTACTCAGCCATAAAAAATGGAAGCTTTATATCTTTTGTATTTACCTGGATGGAGATGAATCACATTTTTCTTAGTAAAGTATCACAAGAATGGAAAAGTATCCAGTGTGCTCAATACTAATATGAAACCAACGGATAAACAACTACATGCCCACAGGAGAGAAAAACACAACTGAATTCAAATGAGGAGGGGGGAGGAGAAAATGGGCAGAGGAGGAGCTGGGAATGGGGTGGGGGAGGGCACAAAGTATGGGGTATACAGCATACCTCTCTGGGTGAAGGACTCAACTACAACTTGAACTTTACCTAAGAAACACAAATATAACCTAATCATTTGTACCCTCATATTAATCTGAAATTTTAAAAGAAGTGTTACTGAACTTTTATATAAGAGTACAACATTCATTCAGAAAAGGGCACAGATTAGCAGTGACTGCCTCAAACTTCACAAAATGAATGCCCACCCCTTGTAACCAGCATCCAAATCCAGAGACAGAACATTAGCAGGGACCCTGAAGTCTCCAGCTCTGTGCAGCACTGGTGTGCCGGCTGCAGCTTGCCTAGGATTGGGAAAGCCAATTTGGCTTACTTCTTTCTAATCTCATGTTTGGTGACCTGATATAGTTTGCTTGAAACTGACCATGTGGGAATATTTACATCAAAGAAATCTGCAAACCCTACAGGTTTGAGAGCTGGTTGTTCAACATTTACCAACATGCCACTGCCTCCTGGCTTCCAATAAGTTTCTGAATCCTTGGCTAATAAACTAGGAACTTCATTGCATTTTACAGTGATGTTCCACTTAGATGTATATATACATACGAGGTCAGGCAATTAAATTCACGAACTCATCCTAGAGAAGGTGCTACATACCTCATTGCTGAATATCACTATGATCACCTTTGAAGAACTCCCCTTGGGAAGCTATGCACTGATGTCAGCACCTAGTCCACCCTTCAAAGCAATTTTGCAACTCTTTTTCTGGAATGGCCATCAGAGCTGTCATCATATAAGGTCTGACAATTAAGTTCGTGAACTCCTACTAGATAAAGCATTTTGAAGGGTAGACTAGGCACTTCAAAAGTGACCACAGTGATATTCAGCAAGGAGGTATGTGGCACTTTTTCTAGGATGAGTTCACAGACTTAACTGTCTGACCCCATAGGAGTATTCCCTTCCTACCACCCACAGATCACAGGAAAATGTCATCTCTCTTTAGGCAAATCTGCTTGCTTTCAAAATTTGCAGAATTTCAAAATTGTCAATGAAGGCAAAAGCAAAGGATCCCTCTCAAAGAAAAAGGCAATTTATATTTCTCTCAGATGTTTCCTCCAACAACTACAAGCTCTTATGCAAAACATTTCATCAATCAAGGAACATGAGCATCTGCTAATATAGTTCTTTTCCCTTCCTGATTACAGAATATATACAAACAAAGATAAAACATCTGCAACTAGTGAGATGTCATATATACCAACGGAAATTTCCATTAAGGGCCAGCAACCATCATAAGATTCAAGAGAGGTGGGCAAAGTTTGTAGAATTCTGTATGATCAAAACCATTTTGCTTTAAAAGTACAAAGAGTTGCTTTAGCCTTAGTTTTTTTCCTGCAAGTACTTGTCAACATGAGGTATTTTTCCCTATAGCAATGAAATTGTGAGATTACATATCATAATTTTGAAAATTCTCTAATATCACAGTGGTTTCCATGATGCAAAGAAAATAAACCAGGTTCCTCTCTGGCACAAGCATTTCAGTCTTGAGAGCTGGGTGCTTCGTGGAGGGTGATACAAAGTGAAAGTGAATGTGAATGAAGCTGGCGGGGGATGGGATGAGGAGACTCCTGATGTTCAGTTTCTTGACCTGCGCTGGCTATTAACTTGGACTTTGTAAAAATCCAAAGTGTACCTTTACATTTTATATACTTTTCAGTGTGTATAATACTTCAATCACAGGTTCTAAACAAAAAGAGGGAAATTAAATAGAAGGTGTGTACATTCTTCAAATGTGCTGTATCCATATGAATACCACATATTCTTGAAGGTTTCTCTTTTACACTCAAAAATGTAATGTACACAGTATAGAAAAAAACACAAGCCCATCACAGCAGCCTGTCTTCATTAATGGCTGCTAACTCCATTTCCAATGATAAGAAGATTATTCTAACATTAAATATTGGACAAGGTTACTGGTCTGTACTTGAGATAGCATGACTATTTTGGATGAGGCATTTCTAATAAGAATTTGGGCCTTGGCTTATTCTATGGTGCTGCATTTTATTTTTGAGGACACTGCTTATTTTTATCTGATTAAAACACAATCATTCACACTTCTGTTTCCAGGAAGAAAAACAAGCCTTCTTTGTCAAGTTAATGGCGTAACTCTACCCCATTCCATGAAAACATGCAAAAAGCAAATAACCCTATCTAATGCACTTATCAAAGGGTCTGTGTGTCTTTATTACCCTGAAATATATGAACAAAAAAAAGCTGATGAAGTACTTTTAGTTAGAGAGGAACATATTGCTATTATAAAACGTTAGACCCAGCCCAGCATTTCTGGAACCTCTTTTCATAGGCAATTAATATTGCTCATCCCCTGGATTGTTGGTGTGAGCATAAATGGGAATGCAACAAATTTGACAGTAACTATCAAGTTTTAAACATATGTAACCTAGAGAGTCCAAGGTCCATTTCTGGGAATCTTTCTGTTCCTTATTGCTGTGCTCCTTTTCACCGCCAAGAGGTAAACTGGTGTATCATTGGCAAGAATGAAAACTGGGGGCCCTAAATGTACATCAGTAGGAAAGTGGTAAACTAAAGTAGGGTTCATACCATATCAGGAAATATACAGGAACATAGGGAATATGACATTTAAAAAGATCAGATGGAAAAGTGTGTGCTACTTGAAAAATTGTCTGTGATTTATGGATAAGTTAAAAAGATTGTAAAACACTAAATATATACCATATATGGTCACGGTTTAATATCAAATGCCTCTCTATGTATAATATACATTTTTTTTTGTATATATATATATATATATATATATATATATATAAGTGGATTTAGCAAAAGGATAAATGGATATCCACCAAATCACTGGGGATGAGGATGGGAATGGGGACCAGTTTGGAGACTATCAAGAGACTTTTCCCATACAGCCCTCTATCTATTTCTTCGTGGTTTAACTTCTTAAAAGACAACCTGTATTTGGTTTTATGTTTATACACGCATGCCCCCCCCTACACACACATACTCACATACACACTCACACACGTGAAATGGAAAGACCTACTTCCTTCCTGTCATCTGTGATTTCGCAGCTCTCATAATCCCAAAGTGAAGTGTGGGTGTCTATTCTCTTCCATAGTATAATGTAAACTTTTCTATTTAAAAACGGAATCTTTGATTAAATAATGCAGAAGGAAGAGAGCTGCTCGTGATTTTTCTTCCTTACCATTTCCGTGGGTGAGACATGCCATAAAGAAACAGTTCTCTCTTCAGCTTCATTGTTTATAGAAACATAAGAAGGCTGGTAGACTTTGGTTGGCTCTATCACCAGAACCTAAAATAAGAACAGATTCCTGTAACATACAGGAATATAAAATGCAGTGGACCCTGCCCAATGAGGAAGCATGAAGATCTGTACTCAAAAATACTCATTGAGGACCAACTATGTGCCAGCTAAGCATTGTTCTGGGAATTGGAGGTGCAGCAGTACACAGAATTCCCTGCCCGCAAAAGGGCTACAGAGGGGGCTGGCAGACAGGTGTACGCCATCTAATATCATACAGTGCTCTGAGGAAATAAGGCAGAATGGAGGCCAGAGTGACAGGGCCGGAGAGTGCCTCTTTACACAGGTGGTCAAGGAAGGCCTGCTTGAGGTGAAAGAGAGAGAGAGGGAGGTGACAGGTTCAGAGAGAAATGAGGAAGTAGACTGGGTGGTCCACAAGTGCCAAGCCTGTAAACATGCGAGGGGATGTAAGGGGAGGTGACAGTCCATCAGTAAGATGTCATTTTGTTGAGAGAGAGAGAAGAGGAGAGAAAAAGGAGAGGAGGGAGAAGAGAGGGATGAGAGAGGGGGAATAAATCTCCAAAGCAAATCAAACATGCTTAAGATAGCTAAACCCGTGAAGGGATTACATGAGCGTCTGTTCCATTACTCTTTTATACCTTACACTAGGTTTGCAATATTTCATAGTTAAAAGAAGATTTTAATACACACTACCTAGCAACAAAATAATTATCATAATCCTTTCAAGCAACCCAATCTTTTATTAGATGTTTAATGAAGTTCTTGAAAACGGTGGCGTGTTCACAAAATCTCTAGGCATAAATATGGAATGCAATTATCTGCAGTTCAATTTCCAAGACACTTATATATCTTACTTATGACACCTTCTAAGATGGTCATAAAATTGAAACAAAAACTCAGTGAAAAGCTAAAATCAATTTTGCTTTTTCAATAAAGTTTTATATATTAATTAGTGGCACTGGAGGCAAAGCAAAGCTTAGCAGGAAACTACTGTGCATTCCATGTTTTCACTCTTAGTACTACATTGGTTTAGAGCAGTGATTTTCAACTGGTATGCCATGAAAAACGTTAAAGAGGGGTGGTGTCTGTGGCTTAAGGAGTAGGGCACCAGCCCCATATGCCGGAGGTTGCTGGTTCATACCCAGCCCTGGCAAAAAAAAAAAAAAAAAAGAAAAGAAAAGAAAAGAAAAACATTAAAGATCATTAATTAAATTATTTTCAAAAGAAGTTCAAAGCATAGTAAGTATATTCTTTATTTTGCTCTTTGATCAACATAATTTAAGTGTGCCACAAAAGTTTAACTATAAGTTCAAGTGTGCCATAAGATTAAAAAAAGGTTGAAAAATATTCTTTTAGAGGAAGCTTTCCCTTCCTCGGCACTACTGATATTTTGAGCTAGATAATTACTGTAGGGGGCTGTTCTGTGCATTGTGGGATGTTCAGCAGAATCTCTGGCTATACCTACTAGCTGCCAGTAGCACCATCTTCTTCCCCAGTTGTGACAACCAAAAATGTCTCTTTTGTCCCCTTGGGGGACACAATCTCTCCCAGTTGAGAACCACTGTTTTAGAGGATATAGCCAACTTTTTCCAGTGAGCTGATCATAACTTGCTAATTCTGCATAAGATCAATGGTTATCTCAACATTTTCCATTACAGTTTTCTTCCTTTCAGAATATTCAATAAGTAGATAGCACCAATCCCTACTTTCTTTTTTCTTTTTTAATCTTAAAGAAATGGATTTAGCATATCTTACCGGAAATCGGAGTCCATTTGTAACTTCATTTGTTGCCTCAAAAATTATATCTAACCAGAAGTTAAGGCGTTCTTGCCTGGGTGAATGTTCAATAATGGATTTCTTGAAGCGTTGAATTAATAACACATTCTGAACTAATGATCGCAGGTACCTGGAAAAATCACAAACACCAACACATTAGATTGCTAAAGAAACTGAATTCAATTCTATCCTCTTTAAAAGAAGCTTCCGAAGAGTATTTCCATGGATCACTTCTATAGTTGATTACCAGACTAGAGAAGTTTCTCTGAATGTGCAGAGGACCAGAAAATACGAGGAGGAAATGAAACTTTCTCTCCCAAGCATGAAGCCAGCTCTTGGTGTTGCTTTACTAAAATCACCATTTGCCATTGATGACTGCGAGTGGTTCCCATTAATAAAAAAAAGCTTCCCCAGAGCTTATGTCATGAGTGCTTCATAAACTGTCATTTAGCAGCCATATAACTACTTAAAAGAAACCCAAACAGTAAGCAAAATAAGTCAGTACAACAAAATCATACAACATGACATCTTCGTTAACACTGGGCTAAAACTCAATTTGGGTACATAGTGTCCAAAGTGCAGAGACCGGAAAGCACGTGATTACTGTTTTAAAATAATAAGCGCAAATGTTGACCCTTGAACAACACAAATTTAAACTGTGTGGGTACATCTATACCTGGATTTTTTAAAAAGAAATATATCAGGGAATTTTCTGGAGATTTTTGATAATTGGAATAAACTCACAGATGAACTTAGTAATTTTCAAAAAATTAAGAAAAAGTTAGGGGTGTCATGAACCCATAAAATATATGTTGGTTCTAGTCTAAGTTTATCATTTATTACTCTAAAGTGTATACAAATCATAAAAAGTTAAAATTCATCAAATAATAGTTTCACAGCTGAACATCTTCCACGTAAATTTTGTGAAATTTCGTCTCTTCCGTAAATTTCACATCATGGTCAACAGTGATCTCTCAAGGTCCTCGTGTACTTTGCATATTTAGTGTTATATTGTAAACCTTGAATAACACCCGGGTACCCGTCCGAAGTGGTACTGGTGATGTTGGAAATGCTCCCAAGAAGTAGAGAAAAGTCATGATGTTCTATGAAGAAGTCGAGTTGCTTCATATGTCCTGGAGATTGGGGTCTGCAGTGGTGCGTGCCTGCCATTTCAACACAGATGAAGCCAGGGTATGGACCATTGTAAAAAAGAAAAGGAGGTTCATGAAGCCATTACAGCAGGTGAGAAAACCTTGCAGTTTTTGCAAAATACAAAATACATGTTACTTGACTATTTATGTTAACCAGTAAGACTTCCTGTCAACGATATGCTGTTAATAAAGTTTTTGGTGAATTTGACTACTTGGGGGGCCAGCACCCCTAACCCCTGCATTGTTCAAGGGTCAACTATGGTTCAAAATTCAAGCAATTACAAAATGACAAAATTTCAAACTCACCTTTCTAATTAAATGCTTTACTTTGAGGTAATTTTAGATTTATATGAAATTATTATGTAAGAAAGAATACAGTGAGGCATGGGGCTCATGCTTGCAATGAGGCAAGGTGGAAGGATCGCTCAAGGCCAGGAGTTCAAGACCAGCCGGGGCAACACAGCAAGACCCCGTTTATATGAAAAATAGAAAAAATAGCCAGGTGTGTGGCTGGCACCTGTAGTCCTAGCTACTTAGGAGGCTGAGGCAGGAGGATCACTCAAGCACAAGAGGTTGAGGTTGCTGTGAGCTGTGATGATGCCACCACACTCTAGCATAGGTGACAGAGTGAGACACCATTTTAAAACAAATACCCGGGGACAATGATGTGATGTGACTGTGGATGCAGCAGGGTTCCATGGAAGAGATGATTTGGATGAGTTAACCAGGGAGTTAAAGAATCAAGACTATACAGCCTGGTGGGTGATGGAGACCAGAGAGCTTAGTAACTTGACCATGATCATGAGACTGGTGAGAGGAGGAGCTGAGATTTGAACACTGACTATGAAAATGGGATCTGAAGACTTTTACCAACAATTCAGAAACTCCCACTGAAGATCGGCTCAGCACAGACATCTTGTTAGCATGTCTCCTACCCTGTTCAGGTTGCTGTAACAAAATGCCACTAACTGGGGGATGTATTAACAACATAAATTTATTGCACAAAACCCTGGAGGCTGGGAAGTCCAAGATCCAGCTCTCTGTTCCTTGTATATGCACCATGGAAAGGCCATGTGGATATGTAAGAAGACAGCTGTCTGTAAACTAGGAAGATGGCATTTTGCAGACACAGAATTAGCTGGCACCTTGATCTTGGACTTCCAGGCTCCAGAACTGTGAGAAATAAATGCTTACTTATGTTAAAAAAAAAAAAAAATCCAGAGAGAACCCATATATCCTTGGCCCAGTTTTCTCCAATGACAACATCCTGCAAAATCACTGTACAATATCACAACCAGAGGGCTGACACTAATAGAGTCAAGACAGAGAACATTTCCATCCCTACAGGGGCACCTCATGGTGCCCTCCTGTTATTGTGCTACTCCCTTCCCATCCCTGCCCCCTCCTTTACCCTTGGTGATCACTAATCTGAAACTCACTTTTATTCACTGTCTGTTTTTTTTTTGTTTATTTTTTAAATTAGATCCTGACCAGGTAGATTTTGATGTTACAATATTTTGACTCTGACCACACCTTTGCTATCTTCAAACAAATTGAATTTCTTGAAACACAGTCGCCAGGCAGTGGTCCTCACATCCTCTCTGCTATTAAACAGGATGGTTCAGCTGAAAGCATCGCAATAGTATTTTGCTCTGTGAGGGTGAAGTCTGGAGCCATCCTGGGAAGGTAGACCAACTGAACTCCAATTGACTTAACCGGGTACTCAGCATCCTGAGCTGTTTAAACTCATCCACACATTCCAAAGAAAGGTCTAGCCTTTGGGTGGTGACTGGAGAACACCTCTATGCCCTTGGGATGTTCTGGATGCTAAGAGTGTCTTTTTATCTGGGCCACGGGCCATGCCAGATAGCTTATGCTAACAATGTGATCTATGGTGGAAGCCCTGGGTGTGACCTCTGGAGACGCTAGAGACTGAGTTTCTAAGACCAGAGACATAAACACTCCATGCCCATGTGACCTACAGCCAGTGAACCCTGGACATCAAGGCTCAGTGAGCTTCCCTGGTTGGTAACACTTCCTGCATGTTGTCACACACGGTTGCTGGGAGAATTAAGCACTGTCCATATGACTTCCCTGAGAGGAAAACTGGACGTTTGTGCCTTTGATGGTTTTAATCTGTATCCTTTCATTGTAATAAACCATAACCATGATACATAGCCTTTCTGAGTTCTGTAATTCCTTCTAACAAATCATAAACCTGTCAGTCAGCCCAGGTGCTGGTGTCATGTGAATGTGCCCAACCCCAGGGTTTCCTCTCCCTGGAGTCAGCTCCCTCTGGGCAGATATAACCAGCCTGGGCAACACAGCTACATGCAGCTTCACACCTGAACAGTAGCTGCTCTAGGAGGGCTGGAGGCCCAGCCTGGCTCTGTGTTCCCTCAGCCTCAAAGAACTTTCAAGAGCTTAATACCTTTTGGGAGCCAAATGCAAATTCCTTCTGATTGGGAAGAAATGGGCTCAACCTAGATGTGACTGAAGAGATTCCGACCCCTGGTAGTACATACTGGCCCACTGATCTGGGAAGTAAGAGGCGGCAGATGAACACAAATCATTCAAAGTACATTTTCAAAAACTATGCGAGTAATCCATATGCCTTTTAGAAAAAAATCAGAAAATCTAGGCAAGGAAAGAAGTAGATCAAAAACTTCTGATGAGGCTATCTCCCTGAGGTAACCACTGTCAATATTTTGGAGAAAATTCCTCGTTCATTATTTATTCATTATACAAATACTTACTGGGCATCTATTATGAGTCTATGGCAATCAATAAGATGACCACCATTCTCATGAAGCTCCGCGTCTATGGGGAGTCAGATATCACCCCCCCCCCCGACCTTTCTCTATGACGCACATCCTCAAGATTTTTTAATTAAAATGAGATCATATAGAACAGTGGTTCTCAAATTGTGGTCCCCAGAGTAGCAGCAGCAGCACCAGCAGCAGCTTGTAATTTGTAAATGCAAATATTCAGGCTCCATCCCAACTTGCTCAACCAGAAATCCTAAGAGTGGGCCCAGCAATCTGTTTTATTTATTTATTTATTTATTTATTTATTTATTTATTTATTTGTGTGTGTGTTTTTAATTATTAAATCATAGCTGTGTACATTAGCGATCATGGGGCACCATAAACTGGTTTTATAGACCGTTTGACACATTTTCATCACACTGGTTAACATAGCCTTCCTGGCATTTTCTTAGTTATTGTGTTAAGACATTTATATTCTACATTTACTAAGTTTCACATGTATCATATCGAAATTTTCTATTTTATGGCCATTCTAAATTTTTGACTTTGGAAACCTAAATACCAAAGGTTCTGTAGGTTAGAAAGCTTTAAAGAAATTCTTCCACAACTCTACCTCATGGATTTGCTCTTACCATGCAGTGGAACGTTCAGAGGACATAGACCTACTAACTGCCTGTAGGTGCTGTGGGTATAGGGCATGTGTATGCTCTGCAGGGCACTGAGGATGCGTGGCAGGCATGTAAGAGTGAAGTGCTTCATTTGATGCTGGCTTATGACGTGGAATGAAAATCTACCAATCCCCTCTTCCCTTTTGTTGTTTTTTTCTTCTGATTTGAGGTTTTTCTCTGGAAAGTGGCTGTGCACTGTAGCCCTGCCCTGACAGGGCTTCAGTGGAGGTGGTCACAGATGTTACAGTGTGCCTTTCACAGCACTCTCAGGTACTGTAGCCAACAGCCTAATGCCTGAGTGTCCAGTCTGTGGCCAAGTGTCCTTCTCACAGGAAACTCTTTTATACAGTCATATGTCCTTGTGGCTCTTATCTGATCTGTGTCCAGTTTATTCTCACCAACAGATTCACTCTAGGAGAGCTCTGGGAAAGAAGTCAGATGCAGGTGTGTCAGTCAGATGAGACACAGAGGAAACAACTCAACCAAACATGTGAAGTAACAGTTTATTACTCACTGAGCCACTAGAGAAGCGGGGTGCCCACAAGGGCTAACCGCAGAATGCTCAACCAGAGGTGAATGAGAGAGAGAAAGACAGAGGGGAAAAGAGTGAGGACCTGTGGACTGTTCTTCACTCAGGTACAAGGGTATTATCCCTTAGGCTTTCTCAAGGGTTTTGTGGATTGGTTAATTTGAAGAAAAATGCACAAAGTGGGAAACATTTGGATGATTCTAGCATTGACCATTAGGTTTTATCTTGGACAGCAGCTGTGGGGTGTGTTGGGTTTTGGGTCACTGCAATGAGGAACAAGCTATATGACAACCAACCCATGGGGAGGACAAGCTTTAACTAGGCCAAAGGTAATGAGGTGTGACTGGGTTTCAGACAACTATGTCAGGCCTAAAAATGGATTCTGAGGCAGCAGCTATATAAAACAAATTTATGACATCTTTTAAATATATGGAGTGTTTATACATAATGGCCTCTCACCAGCCAGATTTTCATTGTTTCGTCAGTTTCATGCGTTTATTTTTTGTGAACTTTAGGAAAAGTGTTTTAGCAGTGCTTTTTAGAACTTCATAATTGTTCCATATCTCATGCTTTAAATCAAAATCTAGAAATAAGCTTAGTGAGAGAGGCAGGTCAAAAGCTAAATTAGGCTAAACGCTAGGCCCTTGCACTGAACAGTTAAGTTGTGACTACAAAGGAAAAATTCCTGAAAAATCAGGAAATCAAAAGTGTCACTCCAGTGAACACATGAATAATAAGAAAGTTAATCAGCCTCATTGCTGAAGGTTTCAGTGGTCTGAATGGAAGATCAAGCCAGCCACTATATTTATTAAGCCAAAACCTAATCCAGAGCAAGGATTCTCTTCAATTCTATGAAGGCTGAGAGAGGTGGGGAAGCTGCAGAGAAAATTTGAAGCTAGCAGAGATTGGTTCATGAGGTTGAAGGAAAGAAGCCATTTCCGTAACGTCAAAGTGCAAATGAAGTGGCAAGTAACTGATATAGAAGCTGCACCAAGTTATCCTGATGATCTGTCTAGGATAACTGATGAAGATGGCTTTACTCAACAACACTCAGTGTAGACAAAACAGCCTTCTATTGGAAGAAGATGCCATCTGGGGCTGTAATTGCTGTAGAGAAGTCAATGCCTGGCTTCAAAGCTTTAAAGGACAGTCTGACTCTCTTGTTAGGGGCTAATGTAGCTCACGATTTTAAGTTGAAGCCAGTATTTATTGACATTCTGAAAGCACTGGGGCCCTTAAGGGTTATACTAAATCTACTCTGCCTGTGCTCTATAAATGAAATAACAAAGCCTGATGACAATACGTCTATTTACAGCATGGTTTACTAAATATTTTAAGCCCACCATTGAGACCCCACTGCTCAGAAAACAAGATTCCTTTCAAAATATAACTGCTCATTGATGGTGTGTCTAGTTACCCAAAGCTCTGATGCAGATGCGCAAGGAGATTAATGTTGCTTTCCTGCCTGGTAATACAATAATGATTGTTATAGTGGATGGAGGAGTAATTTTGACTTTCTGGTCATATTATTTAAAAATATATTTTATAAGGGTATAAGTGCCATAGATAGTGATTCCTCTGATGAATCTGGACAAAGTCACTTGAAAACCTGGAAAGGATTCACTAGTCTAGATGTTGTTAAAAAGAAGGGAGTATAAGATATCAACATTAACAGGAGTCTGGAAGAAGATTTCAACCTTCATGGATAACTTTGGGGTTTTGAGAGGTCAGTGGAGGAAGTAACTGCCTATGTAGAAACAGCAAGAGAAGTAGAATTAGAAGTAGAGTCTGAAGATGTGACTGAATTGTCATGATAAAGCTTCAGTGGATAAGGAAAGTAGTTTGTTGACATGGAATATACTCCTGATTAAGATGCTGTGAACATTCTTGAAATGAATGAACTGAAATGATTAAGAATGCTGTAAACATTCTTGAAACAAAGGATTTAGAATAGTATATAAATTTAATTGATAAAGCAATGGCAAGGTTTGAGAGGATTGACTCCAATTTTGAAAGAGGTTCTAATGCGGGTAAAATGCCATCCAACAGCATTGCATGCTGCAGAGAAAATTTCTGTGAAAGGAAGAGTTATTTGATGCTACAGACTTCTCTGTTATTTTAAGAAATGTCCACAGCCATGCCAGCCTTCAGCAACATCAGCATGGAGGCCAGACCCTTCACCGGCAAAAGAATCGACTCCCCAAAGGCTCAGATGATGGTTAGCATTTTTTCAGCAATGAAATTTTTTTTTCTGAATTAAGGTCTCTACACATGCATTGCTTATTAGGCATAATGCTGTTGCATACTTGATAGAGTACAGTGTGGTGTGAAGATAACTTTTATGTGCATTGGAAGATCAGAACATTTGTGTGACTTTCTTCACTGGGACCTTCACTTTTTTTGTAGTGGTCTGAAACAGAACCTGAGGTAGGCCTATAGTTAACAGGGAAATGAAAATTTTCTTTTTTATCCTTCCAAAAATATAATTTTATAATTAATACCTTTCTATATTTGCAATATAAATTTATTGCAATAAAAATATACATTTTTCAGAGCAAAAAAATGAAATAATTAAAATGTAGATAGAATTTCTAGTTTAGTTCATTTGCTTCATCCTGAGAGCATATGTCATATGCATGCTTGTTGTCTTTGGTTTCGTAGAAGTCCAAGGTAATGTCGCAGTAGTGCAGTGATGCCTGTAACTTAATTGAACTGCTTAAGCTCCTCTTAAACCACAAAGAATTAATTGGCATGATTGTTAGAATTCCTGAAAGATTGTATTTTTAGTTCTAACATTTGAAGCATTTGTTGTTGGTAGGATAAGCTTGAGGAACTACTTTCTGAATCTAACCACGGAAATAAAATTATTGTCATCATATCACTGCTAACTCAGAGTACGTGGTTGTCTAGACTGAGTGTCCAAAACCCCAGGGTTTTGAATTGAGAATGTAGCGATTCATTTTTTAATTTTTTCCTTTCTGGCCTTTATGAGCTTCCACAGATGAGAGTTCCCATCCATTTGGAAGCTAGAAATACAGACAGTAGCTTCTAATTGTTACTCTGCGGTAAAGTTCCTATAGAACTCTCATTAGGAGAGAATTTTGAAAACAGAGGGGAGCTAGCTGGGCAATTGTATATTAGGATTAAAATAACTTCCAAGTAATTTCAAATATGTTTACAATCATGTAGGAATTTTTCTGTAATCAGAGTTCCAAATTAAATGAGTTGGGGCGCATGTGGTGTGTGGATAGGTATGTGTTTGTTTTCTTTCTCTGGGATTTTTCAGCCTAATGCTTAAGAACAAAATCCCCTTTGGACATAGTCCAGCACCCAGTGGCGGTGCTTTGTGTTGCCAATTAAGACTTTGATTGAGGGCTTGATTTGGAATCCTTGGGAAAAGCTTTGTTTTCCATTAGTCAAAGAAAAAAAGGCAGAAAATCTAGGGAAGACATAGCAGGTCATACCTTGCTCAGTGGGGATGCTGAAGCTGACAATAGAGTAACATTTCCACTGGCTCAAAAAAGAGACAGAAGCTCATTCTCTCAGCTCTTAAGTAGAACATTACAATAGGGTAGAGCTATGATCAAAAGGACAAAACTGGTACAGCAAGCATTATTTTAAAAATGCTCTGTGACAAGTGTGAGATTGAATGGTAAATATTGCTTCTAAACAATAGTCCTTTGGAAAAACAGTTCCACGTTTAAATGTACAAAAGTACATTTAAAATTGTGCTGAAGCCAGAGGCATAATTTGTCTTAAAATGAAATCTGACTTCATTTGATTTTTAAAAATTATTTCTAATAGACTTCTTTATTATTCAGATTCATTGAAATGTAGATGCAAATTCATGTTTTGAGTCCAATCTCCGTAGCAAAATAGAGATGGAAGTGTTACCTTGTTGAACAAGGAAGACCAATTGTTACCTATCCCTTTATCCGAAGTAATACAGTTGTCCCCAGTGGCTCAGGTAGTTGGCTTTATATTACAAAAAATCACATTTCTTTCTCCAACTATATGGAATTCTCTAAGATTCCCTAAGACTATCAGCTTTCCTAAAAAATTACTTGGATTTGCCACAAAGGTTTTTTTTTGTTTGTTTTTTTGTTTGTTTGTTTGTTTTTGAGACAGAGCCTCAAGCTGTCACCCTGAGTAGAGTACTGTAGCATCACAGCTCACAGCAACCTCCAACTCCTGGGCTTAAGCTATTCTCTTGCCTCAGCCTCCTAAGTAGCTGGACTTACAGGCACCCACTACAACGCCTGGCCGTTTTTTGGTTGCAGTTGTCATTGTTGTTTGGCAGGCCTGGGCTGGATTAGAACCCACCAGCTCTGGTGTATGTGGCTGGCGCTTTAGCCACTTGAGCTACAGGCACCAAGCCAAGAACATTTCTTAATTTGATTTTCGAAGTGCGTTTTCTCAGGCTGTCAGAATTATCTCATAATTTGCAGAACAAAAGCCATGTTTTGAGTCCAATATCAGTAGTCTTGTTCACTCTCCACTACTCAAGTATGTTGTCAATGCCCAATAAGTATTGGTTGAGCAAAAAATTGTTTGTCTCTGCTGTTGATCATCCCAGGTGTCCTCACAAATGAAACTGTTAAGAAGTCTCTGGCTACACAACAGAATTACCTGTCAGATTTCTGCTCTGGTTGTAAAAGTTGGGATCCTTTGGCAAAATTTTGGAAGACCGGTTCTTGATTCCAAATCATAGGATGGAAGAAAAACATACCCTTAATTTCTTAAGCTTGGAGTTATCATCTAATCATCAGAAGAAAAATAGCCAGTTTTCTTCTGGTCACCAGTCTCCATTGCAGAAATTTTATTATGTCTAAAATCTTAATTGGTAAAAACTGTTGAATGGACATGTGGAGTAAAGAAGCACTTTATTTTCAGAACTTAGAAGGGTTGGGGTTGGGGCAAAGAGCAGAAGGAGAAGGGATGGTGTGTCTGCATTTCTACACTAAAAGTACTTTGCTTGCCTTAAACGCTAGAAAGTGTACTGCATTGTTGTGCAGGCTCTCACAAGCCAGCACTTCTGCCACTTTCAAAATAAAGAGCATTATTTTTCATTTGCTGTCCTGAGGGAATATAACTTCTCTGCTATTCCCTGCTGGTTATTTAAGAAGGCTCCCTGCAGTGAGTATACAGTGTTGCTCTCGCCGGCTGCCCTTGTTACTGCAAGTGTCTTATCTTTAAGCTTTATTTTCTGTCCTTCGTTTTGAGTCCTAGTAAATCCTCTCTAATTCATAAGAGCCCTTGGCTCTCAAAAGGAAATGTCTTGTTTTATTTCTATGTGTAGGATAATAGTAAGTTTTTTTTTTTAAGGTTCAACATTTTAATGCAAATGTGGGAATAGCCACGTATCTTGAAAGAACTGTGTTGGATTATATACAAACCAAAATGTTTTTTCATTGTGATGTGTGTATGCATCCTGCAATTTATGTAAGCCTATCAGACTATTTTTCCATGCTTTTATCATTACGCTCATGTTTC
This sequence comes from Loris lydekkerianus, assembly GCA_963574355.1. Classification (NCBI taxonomy): domain Eukaryota; kingdom Metazoa; phylum Chordata; class Mammalia; order Primates; family Lorisidae; genus Loris; species Loris lydekkerianus. The sequence continues at coordinate 3,088 of CAUYPK010028423.1, read as the reverse complement.
TTCTGCTTTGTTTCTGTGCCTCTTGCACATAGATTGAACAGGTCTGTGAGTCTTCTCAGTGCTTGCAGACTGAATAGAGGGACACCCAGGTGAGGGGAACGTAGATTTACTTTATAACTCCAGCTACTCCTCTGGTAGTTTTTATCTCCCTTTTAACACAATATCTTAAATGTCTCACCCAGTGCCTACCATTCATCAAGTCATAAATCATGTAACTGTATTAATTATTGACATTATTGGTCAAAAGAAGTTCAACATTTATTGACATTTATTGGTCAATTAGATGTTCAACAGGTCCTCCAAAACTAGTGTGCTTTGGAGTTTCATACAGTGCAGTTGTTCTCAGTTAGGTGGCCAAGCAGATGAAACTTGGATGGAGTGATCAGCCCTGCCACTCGTAAATTTAGAGAAGTTGCTTCAGATCCCTGAATTTGTTTCCTTCTCTGTGAAATGAGGATAATGATATTTTTGCAGAAGATTTGTGAGTTTTAAAGCAAACAATACAAGATACATAAAATGAAAAGTATTCAGTGTTTGTTAGCTACTGCTGCTGTTGTTTCCATCACTGATAACCTTTGCAAACTCAGCCACCTGGCCGAGTGTTCATCATTAGAAAATCGGTTAGTGTTTGCTAAAATTGACTAATAATCATGGGTTTACAGCTCTTTAAGGGTATTTTGGATACTTCTCTAAGTTGCCATGAACTTGCTGTGAACTCCCACAGAAACACCCCAGAGAACATGCTCCAGGCTGCCTTCTGTTGCACAGTCTCCCAGGGCCCGTCAGCCGGTCAGGATAAAGTGTGCTACAGAGCTGTGTTGAGACTTGGCAGAGAAGAATCCCACTAATTTAAATTAGCCTGGTGTTTTTTGTCATTGGGACATCTTGAACTTTAAGCACAAAGGTTTCTGTAATTTCTAGACTTCGATCCCAAATTTCAGAAACTCTGTGCTCTCCTAAGATCTGTAATTTCCTTGTCCCCAAATTGAGCATTCTAAAAACTCACAGTTTGATTTCAGGGCACGCCCATTCAGATTACGGTTTGTAAGATTCTGGTTCTCTATGTGGAAAGCTTCCTTGTTACTATACAGACTGCACAAAGTATGTTAAAATAAAGAAATCATTCTCATCATTTTATTTATATTTGATCACCCCAAGAATGAAGTGTTTCTTCAAAAGCCAACATATCATGGGGTTTTTGAAAATATGCTAAAAGATTAGGAGGATTGAAAATTGGGTCAAAGAAGGAATAGACTGAGGAGAAAAAGAGAATGAAAGGAAGGTGAGGAAGAGAGAGCCACTGGCTACAGCTAGGAGCTGCCGGTGTGGAAGGATTGTTGTTTAATTATGACAGATGAGGACTTTGGAATTCAGCACAGTGTCAGTAGTCTCCTGTCTTAAGTTCCTTGGCTCTTGAGTACCCCTCAGCGAAATGGGTGCTTATATGCCCTCCCCTGGGGCTGTGCTCACTCAAGCCACCCAAGACACTGCCAGTCCCTCACCCACTCTCCGCAGGGTACCCAGTACCCTTCATGTGCCTGTCTCTGCCACCACTCTCTCCTGCTGTTTCTGATACCCTAGACTCCCATGGTAGTTTCGCAGCCCACATATTTTTTAAAAAATCACTCTTTCGGAGAGGTGGAGCAAGATGGCGGCCGAGAAACAGCTTCCCTGCAACTGGGCACAGTGAGTCTGGAAAGAAAAGACTCCAGACATCTCTGGCTGGTGGGATCTGCCTAAAATCATCCCTTTGAGGATACAGGGAGTCAGCAAGGGACTTCTAGACCCCAAGAGAAGGACAAAAACAGTGGAAAACTGGCAAGTGGTTGCATGTGTTCAGTCGACCTAATCCTGCCAGCAGCCGTAAATACAAGCAGCAGTGACACTGCAAACCGGAAAGGCCTTACCTATGAACTGTTTCAGTGTTTTTAGACATGGCACTCAGTTGAACTGCCTTGGGGAGAGCTTGAGCAGGAGTGCGGAGAACTTTGGGCATTGTCTAGGGCCCCAGACTGAGCTGCTGAGCCCGAAGGAGCTAATAGTGTTCGGCTGTGGGCCTCAGGGAGCCATTGTGAGAAAACTGCCCCGGCAAGCTCCACCCTCAGGGTCACAGAGCAAGGATCAGGCGGTAACTAGTAACCTAGTGACTGAGCAGCCTAAAGGTGGGACTGAGCTGCCTTACAGCCTTAACCCTCAGGGGCAGAGTGAGACCGGTTTTGGCACACTGGAGCCTCCGGCTGTTGCCCTGGGTAGAGTGCCATAGCATCACAGCTCATAGCAACCTCAAACTCCTGGGCTTGGTGCCACCTGGACCTCCATAAGAGCTGTGCCACGACCTCTGACCCTCGATCCGTGCCCAGGTCTCCGCATGCCCTGACCAGGAACTGCAGGAGCCGCGCAACACTGCATCCTCCCTCCTGCAACCTCCTGGCCTCCACACTGGCCCACTCATCTGGCCAGGGACTCTGGTAGCCATGTGCCCCCCAGAGCCCTTCCTGCCTCTGCACAGAGCCCTTCTCCTGGCCAGAGACTGCTAGAGCCTTGGGCTCTCTATGCCAAAGTCATTGGGTGTCAGGCACTCCCAGAACCACGTCCAACACCTCCCGCCCTGTTGCTGGATCCAGGTGTGTAACACTCGGTAGCTGTTTCCACAACCAGAGCTCCCTAGCTGGGGCAGCCCCAGAGGAACTACCCAGGGTTACTCCCTACAAAGATCCAGCAACAATAGAGTGATCCCGCTGGGGTCTAATCTTGGAGAGACACCTCCCCAACTCTGAGGACAGCCAGAGGCAACAGTGAAAAACAATCATGAGGCGAAATCAACAGAAAAACTCTGGCAATATGAATAATCAGGGTAGATCAACTCCCCCAAGGATCAATGGGGCAGAAACAGCACAAGACCCCATGCACAAACAAATAGCTGAGATGTCAGAAATTGAATTCAGGCTCTGGATTGCAAATAAGATTGAATTAGAATTCCAAAGGTTATCTCAAGAATTCAATGGATTCAAAGAGCAAATGACCAAAGATTTTGAATCATTGAGACAAGAAGTTGCATCCCTCAAAGATCTGAGAAACACAGTAGAAT